>JAVCKT010001515.1:0-18010 GCA_032273925.1 Rhynchotus rufescens
AAGAAAAAGAAAAAAAAGAAAAAGAAAAAAGAAAAACAAAGAAGAAAAAGAAAAAGAAAAAGAAAAAGAAAAAGAAAAAGAAAAAGAAAAAGAAAAAGAAGAGGAGAAAAGAGAAACTACTCACTTTTACACTACCAGAAGACAAACTGACTGCCCTAATTTAGCTGCATTGGGAGCTGTGTCTTCGTTTTGAAGAGATGACTGATTTTTCAGAGCTTAAAGCAACGAAGCACCCAGTCTCAGTCAGACTTCACAGGGATTTCAGCACCTAATTCCCTTTACTTAGCATTTGAGACACACTGAATTTCATGCCAAGTCAGTAACCTGTACAGAATGGCTTGTAAAAAGGTTTTCAGAGGATGTTTGGAGGCGTAACACAGGGCATAACATGAAATACATAGTAATTTAACATAAAGCTATAATTGTGTTATACAGCTGTTATCGACAGAGCCCCTGACACAATGTCCAATTACTAAGGGGGGGAAATGACATCTCTAGCAGCTTAACAGCTACACCATTAAAAATGGTCAGGCTATGCCTGGGGAGAGTTATTAAAATGGCAGAAATTAATGTTAAAATAATTGATTGGCATTTCCTTAAGACGCAATAATATTCCAGTAAATCTCCTTTAGATAAGGGGAATGTACATGGGACATTAAAGGACTTTTAGTGTCTGTGTAGCGAGGGTGACTCTCAATGAATAATAAATGGCTCTGGGTGACTTGTTGTTATGGCTCTGATATTGCATGACATTAAGTTTTAAGGCGTACCTTGAGAACTCGGGGACTTTATGGACTCCGTGTTTTATGAGCTCGTGGGCTCCAGCCCTTCGTGCTGGAGGCACCAGGTTTTTTGCTGTGTCCCGTGATTACCAGGTAGCCGCTGGCTCCATTTCCCAGGCTGCCCCTTCCTTTCCCGATCAGGTTCCCGAATCGATATTAGCTTTACTGGGCTGGAATAGAACTGCTCTAGGTCGTATTTCCTCAGACATAAAAAGTTATCTAGGGCTTTAGTGTTCCTAAGTGATGTATGCACATTAGCTAATTAATTAATCTTGCTGAGTAGCGTATTAATTTGTTTTAATTTCCCACCTTGCTTGAAAGGTAGCATTTCCCTGAAAGAAGTGTGGTGGTGCAGGAATGGATTTACAGATTTGGCCTTTTTAAGTCATCTTTGGGAGAGTGGGTTAGTTCTGAGCTGTGCAGCAAAATACACACCTCTTATCTTCACAAGCAAGACTCATCCTTTTGTCAACAAAACAATCACTCTGGACCAAAAGAGTCTTTTAAAGTAAGTAAGTGGCTTAGGAGCTTATCTCCTACTGCCCAAAAAATGCTTTTAGTGCTGTGCTAAAGAGGATTGAGGTGCTTCAGGGGAATCTAGGCACCCAAGCGCCACTGTGTCATGGCCAACCCCTGCTTAGCTCCTGCCGCCAGCCCCACACAGCCCTTTGCTGTTGGTGCAGCCAAGGAGCCCTTCCTTGGTGCGCACAGAAGCTCATGGGACCCATCCTGATGATGGGACACCATCAAGCCAAGCTCTCCTCCAGCCAAGTCCCCACCAAGATTCAACCTGTTGGCCCAACCCAGGGCACAGTCACCCCATGCCTGGCCATGCCTGCCTGTGCCTCGGTCTTTCCTGCTCCTGGAGAGAGCCCACATCCCTGGTCTGAGGGGCTGCTTGAGCTTTTGGCCTGCCTGGGAGCTGGGGAAGGACACGCTGCAGCCATGCAGAGGTGACTCTGCTGGGGTTGCTGCAATTCGTAATGCAGAGATGGAGGGAGATCACTGCAGAGAGGCTAAGGCACTATTCTGGTCCATTTTGCTTCAGCTTATTACATATATATGAACATATAAATGTATATATACTATATATACATGTATGTGTATATAAATATGTTTATATAACCCAATACCAAGGATGTTCTAATGTTTCAAGCCTGGACGTGCAGTAATTCTCTTAGTTCTCCAATGAGTGGATTATACCAAATAATCTCCCATGCTATCTTAAAACTCTAAAGACAATAGTCAAGCTGGCTGGTCCTCCCTCAGCTGGGGACACAGTGTAATACCGAGCTCACATGTGAGATTAAACTAGCTGATGATGAAATGGCAGGTATCCTACAGCTTGATTTATCGCTTCGCTGGCCATAAATCCCAGCCTGCAGTGTGCCACTCGGAATTCAAGGACGTGTTCAGAGCTGCTCTCGCACTGAAAAGCTGCTTCTGAGCAGTTACAGGGCTACAGCAAAGCCCTACTTCTCCCTGACTGCCGAGACGTTTCTACCAGGCTCAACGCCTTGCTGTGTGCATGCAAATATAATTACTCCAAGGGCTCACAGGAGTGAAATTATGCAGACTTCTGGAAAGCCATCAGAAAAAGGCCATGAGCCAGAGTCTAGAGAGGCCAGGAGACCACTTGCTGCTGATGATGGTGAGGATCCCAGGTCCCCCATCCTCGTCCCACCTGTGTTTGCTGCCCTGTGGCTCTTCTGTGCATGTGGAGGCCCGGCTCTGGTGCTGGCATGGGCAGGAGCTGCTGCTTTGCTGGGGAGGAAGCTCCCAGCCCTGCGCGTGTCCCCAGCTCAGCAGCAACAAGAGCTGGGTGCCAACCACAGCTGCCTGGTCTTTTGGGAAGGAAATCAGCGGGGAGCCACGGAGCAAGGCCCCACTAGACCAGACACACTCTACACAAGCAGTGCTAAAACAGATTTGTGAGCATGTAGGTAAAGACATATAAAGGAAGGCCACGTAACAAGCCCTACCATCAACTTGGGTGCTCCTCTGTAGCCCTGACTTGGGGCCATCCCCAAGGCTTTTGCTGGCAAGCGGTTTGCACTGCACTGGAAGTAACTCCACGAAGCAGACATCCCCTCAACAGCTTTCTCGGGGGCTCCATGGTCACTCACCTTCCCTTGTCACTCACCTGCCTTTCATTTTAAAGATTCCTCAGCAGTTCAGATGAGCTGTTTGCATTTAGAGGTTGTCTAAGGTGAGAATGTTCCCCTCTCCCGAGGGGGCTGAAGCAGGGCAATGCTCTCCCAGGCATCTCTGTGCTATTTTTTAATTGCCCAGAGCTTACAAATCCTGAAAAAAAAGAGTAAGAAAACTTATACATGTATAAACATTTGTCTAAATGAGTGCCACAAGTTCATGGGTGGCTGCAGAGATAGCAGTGGTGGGATTTCTTTCTTTCTCTCTTTCTCTCTTTCTCTCTCTTTCTTTCTTTCTTTCTTTCTTTCTTTCTTTCTTTCTTTCTTTCTTTCTTTCTTTCTTTCTTTCTTTCTTTCTTTCCTCCCATTTTTAAGTAGCAAAGTCCCAGAGGATTCAAATCTTTAAAAGAGGAACTTTGGTGCTTTTCAGTTGCTGTCATGAACATCACTGAACAGAAATGATTAGCAATCATTCTGATTAGATTAATTCTCTCATTGTCACGAGTTGCACGTGGGACCTCAGTGAAACCATATGATAAAAATCAGCCTATAACGGGAGGCGTTTGTGAGCTCCGCTGTGGAGTGGGAAGTTCAGGCGTGAGCAAAGAATGAAAAGCAAAAGAGAGCCCGGGAGCATCAGTCTCCACAGCCAAGGGATGTGTCCTGGGCTTGCCTGGGTTAGCTAGAGCAGAGACCGATGAAAGAGGATGCAGTTTTCAATGTCCGGAGATGGTGTGTGCTCAGCCTGCCCGTGTTGCAGACCTGCTTGGTATTACGAGGTTCAGGGAACCATTCGTACAACAGATCCCCATCCAAATCACCTGCAGGAACATGGGCCCTTAACCCCAGTCTGCATCCGCCTGCACGTCTTCAGTTTCCCCCTTTATTTCATGTTATGGCTTCTTTGCAAAGCCTTTAAGTTTCTAAAATTACGAAAACGGCAAAGCAGCAAAGCAAGCTGGAACAGCTGGGGATGCCTTGGGGACGGCACTTCCTAGCCCAAAGATTACCGCGCTATCACGTTGCACTTAATTGCTGCAGTGTTTAGCAAATTGCATTAATTAAAGTGGCACATCTGGCCTTTTTATCAGGGGCAGCGCAGTTCTGGTTTTGATCCTGCAGTGACAGACGCAGACAGCACCAGCACCGCCGGGTAAACACTCATTGCACGAAGGGGCGGCCTCCCTTCTTCTGGGGGTGCGGGCCCGAAGGGAGCATCCAAGCAATACCCTGCGAAGCCTCCAGGAAGCCCTGGAAAGCAAGACCCAGTCATTAGTGATGTTTAATCACCACGGCTCTGTTGATAGCAACAACCTGCCCTCAGTGGCTCGGCTTTCCCTCTTCCCAATTAAAATTGTCTCCTTCTTAGCGTTGTGGACTGAAGAGTAATTGAGTCAAATGAGCAGCCAAAGCCTCTGCTCTGCTCAGCCAGCCTTCCCTTCCCTTCTGCCCTTGCAGGCTGCAAGTGCCCGGTCATGTGTGCTGCAACAGGCTGCATGCAGCAACTTGCAGCCAGATGCATCCATCATTTTATCCCCAAAACCCCAGAGTCAGGGAAAGAGGCCAGAACTCTTCAAAAGAGACCTATGCACCTGTGAAACAGAGAAATTTTTTTCAGAGATGGAAGTGGGTGATGTAAATCCCAGCCTAAGTAGAACTACAGTTTTTGGAAAGAAATAGACGTGTTTTAGAGTAGATGTTTCATCATTGTGTTGCTGGTCTGCTCTCTTTTATTGTGCCAAGTCTTGTCAGGGCTGCATCACCTTGGTAATGCAAGTAAATTACATTTTGCACCTACACCAGGAGCTGATCTTAAATAATGGGCCATGAATAGAGCCAAATTACCCCCTGGCCTTAAGCAGATAATAACTTTGGGGAACATACCTGCATTTATGGCCCAGGGCGATGGGCTTGGCATTAAAAACATCATGTCTTACAGAGAGGCAGAGCTTAGCAGGAGGAAGAAAAGAGCAAGAAACAAAACATCAGGAATCAGCTCAACATGTAATTCCAAAATAGATTCTGGGGTTTGACTTTGGCGGATGGCCTGAGGAGTGGGCAGGCTCACGTGCCAGCTTGTGTGATATGAATGAGCGTGTTTGGCTCCCAGTTAGGTTAAAATTCTTAACGCACTGGTTTGGGGAGGAGAACAGCTTTAGAAAGGAAAGGTGGCGATGTACTTGCTAACAGTGAGACCCTCTCTGAGTTCTGCAGCACCTGGACGCCGTGCTCATGGGCACAGAAAGGACCACAGATGCTCCTGGTGATTGCCTCGCCATACCAGCAATGTCACGGTGCCAAGGGCTATTCCTCCACCCCTCCAGCCAGGTCTCAGATCAGCACGGATCACCTTCCCCATCCCACAGCTTGCTCAGCACCCTTCCTGCCAGAGGCCTCTTCCCTCCCCTTGCTTCAACCAAAGCGGGAGGACCTGAGAGCTCTCCACATCCTTGGCATCTCCACCAAGGACTTGTGAAGGTGGCAAGGGAGGAGTCTCAACATCAGGAGGACAGAAGAAACAGTGTTCCCTCTGACCGAACCCTGCATTTAATATCACCCTTCAAACACTTTAATCCTAGGCTCGGTTCCGCTCCAGGCTACCCCAGGACAGCAGCAGACCCATGTGCACAAGCTGGGCTGCTCCCTGGCACTCAACTGTTTTGTCTCTCTGCTGCCCAGCTTGTTTAGGGGCACCGTCCTATGCACAGGAGCATTTTCCTTCCCAAACACCTGGGGGCAGAGGGTTGGCTCATGCGAAGCTACAGGTCTCCCCTGCCTTTGGCAGGGCTGCACCCCACGTCATGGGAGCCCTCAGCTAAATAAGCAAGAGACGAGGGAGGAGGGAAGGGGAAAGTTGAACACAGGGGTCTAAGAATGAGCCCACTTGTAAATTCAGCTGCAGCCCAGCTCCCCTCAGAGGCACAGGCACGGATATACAGTTGCACAAGGCTGCAGCAGATTTGCAGTTGTATGGGGTAAGTGTTTGCTTCCCTCTCTGTATAATTGCTGTTACTGATATCATTACGGTGCTCCACTTGGCACATCCGTTCACTTGGCAACTCTGGCGGAGGCCCTGGGCTTTCCACTCTTTGTGAAGCTTTGCAACACTTCTCCCTGAACACACACTCTGCAGCTAAACGAGTCATTATCTGGGAGCTTTAATCAACCTTAGTTCCAGCTGAATTTGCCACTAAATCTGTAGCAAACTCTGAAGATCCTCTGAAGCATGAATGCACGTTGAGGGCTTTCTTTTTTCTGTGCAGGGAAGGCCTTGAATCGCCTCGCTGGTTCGCACAGAAACTTTCTGTTTCCTACGACCGCTCTCCCGCCTCGCGGTATTCAAGTGAATGGGTGCCTGGGAACGCAGGTGAAGGAAGCCCAGCAGGGCTGGGTCAGGAAACAGCTCCACATCTGCCAGAGCGTGGACACTTTTATTTATGTTCCCATGAGCAAAAGAAAAGCCCTGAGCAGGAGGTGGTGGCAAGGGGGTTCTCAACAGCCGCAGTCGAGGCCTTTGGCTTCTTGCAGGGCTTGCCAGGAGAGCAAGTCTACAATGACCACGTCAAAAGCTGATCCCTCCTCAACCGTCTGGCTCTGCTGTCACCCCACATTCAAGCAGCTCAGTCTATGGGAGAAGTTGTCACTGCCACCTCTCACATTCCTTTGGAGAACCTTATTTCCTCTATAGAGAACATAAGCAAGTGGTTTTCACCTGGACTTTGGACCAAGAGATCTGTTTCTTTGTCTGGTTTTGACTCAGATCACTCTTCCTAAGTGTTTCACAACTGTAGTTGAGATGGCATTGGGAAAAGTTCGCTCACAAAATACATTTGCTAGTTATTTGTGTGGCACACCACAACCATAGCAGCTTGCTTTCACTAAAAGAGCGTGCGTTGTGCATGACATGGGTAGGAGAACATCTCCAATGCTTTGCAGCACCATTTCTGCTGTCCTCACCATCACCACGCTGCTTCTCACCGTGTCACACCTCAGTGACACAGGACAGAGAGGATGAAACTGGGCTGCTTTTTTTCCAGCTCCTACTACAAACTGTGTGTTTCCCAACTGGTGTCTCACTTGCATAAGCGCTCTTTGCCACCAAGATACCCTTGCAGCTGATGCTCTGTAGATAGTTGGGTGCACGGGGGTGGATTCATGGACCCACCTTCAGCTGCCTGCAGGGCAGGAGTGCATGTCCAGGCTTTAGACTGCTGTATCACCTAACACAACTCTGGCACATCATCAAGTTATCTCAACTTTTAACCAAGTAGGATGTGATTAATCGTAATTGCATTTCCAGAATTATGAAGACTTTGTTTGCAAGCTGCAGAAGCCATCACTTCTCTTAATCATTTGTTCCAGTGGTTACTTATTCTCACAGTTAAAAAATTATGCCATATTTTTCATTTTAATAGTTGTAATTTTAATTTGCAGGCATCAAATTTTGTTACTAAATTGAACAGTTCTTTGCTGTTAAGTCTTTTTCCTTTATGCTGTTACAGATTGCACTGCCCTTCCTTTGCTAACAGAATATTTTTGAATCGCTCACAATAAAGTATCTAAGTGTTCAATAATTTCTCTACTCATTTCTCCTATCAGTACAGAGATCAATAGTTCCCCAATAGAAAGAGCAACAGAGTGAGCAATAAAGTGACAGATAGATCTGTAGATGGAGCGAGATGGATCAATGATTAGAGAGATAAAGAAAGAAGGAGCAAGAGATAAAGTGATAGCCCAAGAGGATCCACGCTTCTTGCAGGCTGCAGCAGCTCCTCACATTAACAAGTGGTTTTTCTTACTTGAATAAATGCCTATCAGTGGGAGGAGGTTGCACAACCCATCAACCTGTTGATGAAACGATTTGCCCCTTTAATTTCACCTGGAAATCATATCCACTCCCTGATTGCATGGGGAAGCAGCCTCCCTTTTCACTCCCCACATAGGCTGGCACCATTGCTTACTATTTTTAGCAGTCATCTCTTCCCATCTTTTGCCAGAAGCACTCTATATCCGACACATTCAACTTCACATCGCAAACTTGCCAACTGGCAGGAGCAAAAGCAACTTTTTCTTTTTTTTTGTCCTTACTCGACTCTGGCCCCCAGCCAGTCACTATCTTCATTTATTGTAATGAATTTGTGTCATTAATATGTTGGATATGCACAGCAATTGCAAAGTAGTACATTAGTACAAAAGCTATTGCTCTGGATGCCAGCGCTTTATTGCCACGGCTGATTTACAGGCTGATAAGCAACGTTGCAGTTGTCCTTGAGGAGGCGAAAAGGACAGGTAGTGTGGCAGAAGCGAGGCAGACACGTCATTGTAAGGGCCCAGGGAAAGTGTGAGGTTTCCCAGGCCTCGCACAGCTGGGGGTGGACTTGACGATTTCATCTTTTCTCTTTAAAACGTCTTCGCCTTAGTGTGAGTGCTCAGCGATTCCCGAGCCAGGGGCGGGAGAAACACTGGAGACAAAGCCCCTGTGAAAATCTCAGGCACTTGGAAAGGAGATTAAATGCCGTTACAATACTGTAGGTTTGGAAGCTTCTATGTGACTAGCTCATAATAGACCCATGTCATCACTTTATTGCAAAGATACGATAAAGACAGGCATTATATGGTGTTAACATTTAACAGCCATAACTTAACTTTCAAAAGACTTTACAGGCCAAGTCACAGTGAATTGTTTCTTTCTGTGCATTTAATCCAGGGCTCACATGCTATAAAGCAGGAATATTTACAGAAAAGATAGATCGCTAAGCAGAGAGACAGACAGACCTGTCTGTCTGTCAGCTCTGGACAGTAATCCCTTGGAGAGGAACCCTCAAAATTAGTTAAAAGGAAAGCATGAAAGTGGGCCAATGCAGACAATGTAGCTGAGTGCCAAAAGAAAGGCCAGGAACCCCTTTTTGGATTGACCCCGGGCCTGAAGGGAGTCAGCACCAACCCCTTGTCCCAAACCCATCCCATGCCCAAAGCAGCCACCAGCGAAGCTCCCGACAGCTTCTGTGGGGTGGGAGGAGGCACACAAGGTGAAGGCCACAAAGTGACTGACAAGTTCAAACCTCCAACTTGTTCACATCCTGCGTCCTACCAGCTACCCAGGTTTCAGGGTCTGAAGACTCATTGAGGATGGTTCCCTGGGCACCGCTGTAGTGCAGCTGTTCTTGGCTTCAGGCCAGGCTGGAATGGGAAGGATCCAGCCAACGCACCATGCTGCAGCAGTTCCTGCCAGGCAGCACCCCACTGGGGCTCCCGGTCTTGCCCACTATAAAGACACTCTGGATCAGGAATCGAACGTGGTCGAACACTTTCCCAGGAAAGAGTTTCCTTGTTATTCATGAAACTCGGTGCCATTTTTAGGAGCAACTTGAACATCCTGATTTCTAAGAAAAGGGATGACTTGGAAGATGACCTCTTCCGCAAGGGCTACAGACCCTTCTGCTTGGGATCGTGAATGAAGATTTGACTACTGCAGAGGTAGGAGGAAAATTCCTCCTGGAGAGAGCAAAGGAAGGCTGGGGAGGACAAACATCAGTGCTGTGGCCACGAGGCCATCCAGCTCCCTCCTGCGGAGCAGCTGCTCCAGGGCATTGCTGGAGAGGAGCAGTTGCTCCAGAGGACTCCTGTGACATCTCGCCCGGTGGCCTCCAAAGCAGGAGGGGTGACCCGCATAGCTCATACACATGGAGAGAACCAAGCAGCCCAGGGGGCTCCTGGCTGTCACTCCCCATCTTGATCAACCCTGCCAGCTTGCCTTGCGCTTTAGCTAATTAATGACTCCACTTCTTAGCTGACACCAGCACGTCCTGCAGGGATGGGGTGTTGCTTCCCGTGGCCCCTGGCCCCTTGTTCGCTCTTGTGCCTGGTGCTCACACAACAGGAAGCGTCCGGGCAGCGCTCAGGAAAATCATCAACAGAGTTATCTAAGAGCCATATCAAATAGATTCGGGCCCGAAATGGGCTCAGCTGCTGAAAACCTATTAGCAGCGTCTCAGATTTCCTGTATGCCAGCAGGTTAGGGGGCAAGCACTCTAACATCGCCCACAGCTTGTGGTTAATTACTGTTTGGAGAATTACAGGCTGCAGTTATGCTTGACAAAATGCCCATAAAGGCAAAAATGAAATGCTTGCCGATTTTTGGATGGGTGCCACCTGTTCCCCCTGTCCTTCCTCCCCCACTGAGTACCAAGAAAATGGCAGGAAAACGGAGCTGGAGTAGCGCGCAGCGTTGTGCTCGTTACTCTGCTTGCTGCGGGCCCTGGGGCACCAGGATGGTGCTGTTTCCCCTTCTCTACCGTCCAAAATCCTCTCTGGATGTGTCTTTATTACCAGTACTCTTGGGAACAAGCATGAGCTCAAGATATGAAATGGGCAGTGTGAGCTAGTGTGGACTGCAAGGAATGAGGAAGGGTCGTGCGAGTAGCCAAGGGCTCTTCAGCATGAGAAGGATCTGCTGAAGGATGGCTTTTTCCAGTGCGGAGTTCAGAGCAAAAGAAAGAGAAAAAGCAAGAAGAAAGAAGGAAGGGAAAGCCTAAGGGAAGAAGAGGTATCTCGCAGCCACCTGGTGCCTCTCTGTGCTTGAGTTATCCCCACTCCTGCGGCAGAATTTGGGAATCAAGGAGGATTCAGGAGAGTGAGAGGGATCATTTTGCTGAGGGTGACCAGACTGCAGTTTCTACACACCCATCCCTTAGACCCTATTCAAGACTGTAACCGGCAAAGGAAAGAGAGGTGAAGATGCCAGAATTAGGGTTATGAATGGGAAAGCATAAAGAGCTCTAGCAGGTCAATGTCTAAGGAGAACCTGGAAGATGGGTGTACATGAGGTATGCCGTGCAGAGGCAACTGGAGAGAAGATGAGACAAGCAAAGAAAGAGCCAGAGCCATGGCAGAGAACACAAGAACTTGCAGCTTTGATATGAATGCTGAATATTTGATATGGATGCTGCAAAGGTCCAGAGAGTAGTTCATACCAAATGGCAATCATAAACCCTGCCTACACATGGATCAGACATCATCAGACAGATGAATACTGCCTGCCCAAGGCTGTTGATTCTAATTGCTCCACTGGAATTACCTCCTGCGTGTTTGAGTGCCCAGCTCAGCTCTCCAATACAGGTCCCTTCTCCAAAGAGCCAGAAGAGGGCTGGGAAGACCAGGTCAGCTACTGGTGTAGGGTAGTCTGGGCTAGGATCCACTGCTGACCTCCTAGCAGGGCTGTGACCTGGAGGCTTGGAGAGCTTGTGCAGAGATTTATGCCTTGCTAATAACAGCACTGAGCAATCAGTGTAATGAAATCCAGGCTCTGCATTAATGAGCGGCCAAGGCAGAAGGAGCTGGGCCCTGTCTAGCCCGGGGAGGACAAAGGAACCATCACTGCCTGACTTTGTGCTCTCCCTGCACAACAGGGTCTGTGGAGAGGCCAGCGGGCCTGGACCCTGGGCCAGCCCCAGCTCTGTGGCTTGGTGCTCCAGGCTGCAAGCGGGAGCATGGCAGTTTGGGTGGGAATGCTGAGGAACGGATAGTTCATGCTCTGGGGAGCTGGGTCCCGCATATGACGAGTGTGAACACTGCATGGCGTGAAGAACCCAACCACTTTTTTTTTCCTCTTGAGAGAAGCCCCTTTCAGGTTTAAACAGCTCTTTCTTTTACACAAAAGAGATGCAGCAGGAAGACAGCAAAGTGGCTCAAATTCTTCCTAGTGTCATGCCATGTGCAACAGATTTTCAATTTCTGATTCAGGTACAGCTAAAAGTAGAGCAAGTCCATTGATTTTTGCTTCAAAAGAACGGTGTGACTTACACAGAGAGAGCTACAGCCCAGCTCTGCAGATCCCATCACCTAGTTCTAAAATCAGCTCTGCAGCACCATCCTGCACTTGAACATGGCTTTTCTATAATAGCTTCCTCTTACCTCAGGGTGACAGCTCCATCCCTCCTTCTCCAGCAGGAATCCCAGGCGTGGAAAGAAATATTAAGTCTTCAAGTATGCATGCTTGAAAAAGAAAAGAAAAATAGAATTGGCTTAAGGAAAAAAGAGAACAGTCTAGTTTATCTTTTGTTTTTTTTTTTTTTTTTTTTTTTTTTTTTTTTTTTTATGGCAGCTACAGCTAGAAACAAGATCACCAAAACTCCCAAGCTTTGTTAAAATCTGACATTAATTATTTAAATTCATCTTCCGGGAAAAAAAATAGGCCAAGCTTTAATTTTTGTGGGAAAAACAGTTTTAGAGACACTGCAGATCCAGGGCATCTGCCCCTGCTCCTTCTCTGTGTGTGTCTGGGACCTCAAAATGGTTTTCTCCAGTTCGTTGTCACCAGGGGGAAGATTCAAGGAGAAATGGGCTGTGTTTTGCACTTAAAGCCTGGAGGGAGAAGCTGCGAGGACAGGAGCTCTGCAGCAACGTCTTGGTTGTCATTTCTGCAAAGCCAGAAGGCGCCGTGGACAAGGGCCCTTCCAGCGCTGACCTGGAGAGCTCTGCAAAACATCAGCGCTTAACCTGTGCCGCGGGACCTGGCTAGGGTTAATCTGCTGCCATTAAGGATTTATTAAGTAGAACGGCTGCATCTGGGCGACGTGGGCGCATGCGGCACGGGCGCTGAGCGCGGTCCCACACCGAGGACACCCTTGCGGTGCAGAGCCCGCTCACCCCACCACTTGCACGCTCCTTGGGGCAGAAACGGGAAACGTCCCATCAACGTTTTGGTATTTATTTCTCTTTAACCTCCCACCCCTGCTAACTGCTGGGGCTGCGGAGGCGCAATTAAGCCGTGCTCCCCTGGGAGCTGCGGGAGCGGGGAGCCGGAGAGGCTCTGCAAGCGGAGGTTCAGACCCTCCCCGCGTCATTAGTATAAATTGTGTTTGTGCAAGTTGTGTTTTACGGCGGGCGTGTCAATTAGTGTGTGAAATTTAATAAGCCAATTGCGCTTCCCTCGCTCAGAGCTAAATTGAAATCTGCTGCCTGCTCGGGAGAGGGAAGAGGCTGTCACGGATGGGAGGCTGAGCTTGTGGGTAGGGTAGGGGTGTTTTTCATGTTGATTAAAAAAAAAAAAAAAGAGGAAGGATTTTGTCAGCCTTGGCCAGGCAATCAGCACCAGATTTGCTTGGAGAGAGCAGCTGATTTGATTTTTCTTTTTTCTTTTTATTATTTTTTAAGGTGGTGACTCCTGGAAAGGGAAAGCTCAGGAGGCAGAAAAGGAAAAATATTTGATTGCTTTTGCTTATGTTTCTAGTGGGGGGTAAATTGCTCTCCTGCTAATGACTTCAGTGCTGAGGGCGTATGTGGAGCAAAGCCGGCTCTGAACACCTGGCTGCGAGGAGGAGGAAGGAGCGAGCAGTAGGGGCATCTCTGTCACCGTGGGAAGGCAAAGGGAGCGATGGGGAACTGCTTAAATCCCACCGGAGCCCCGGAGCTGAAACCCCCAGGGGTTGGTGCAGTGGGGCCGCAGTCAAGGGCACCAAATGATCAAATGCTGCCGATAAGAGCGACTTAAAAAAATAATCCTGAACGGAGAGCTAATGCGCATATATACATTACTGGTTCATTTAACCTATTCCAGGCTTGAGGGTTCATGATGCTATCTGCTGGCCCTATTCTGTGCAGTTTGTCTGCACTGCTCGAACAGATGTATATATGTATTGAATAAACCTATGAAAATCAGTACTCTCATATAACCTCAAAGCACCAGTAGCTAAAGATTGATTACAAAGACAAAAGTGTCAGACTCATGGTTGCTCAGCTTGGATTTTTATCCTCTGTCTCATTTTATTTCATGTTTTTCAAAAATCCGCCAACCTGGAATCATGGAGTTTATGAACAACCCCTCACACTCTGCTCCCACCATCCAGGGTCAAGCCCAAGAACCACAGCACCCTGCAATCTCTTAAGACTTGAAGGAAAAAATCCAAAATGGGAACTACAGAGGCTTTGGAATCAGGGGGCAAATAACAGTAAAGCAGCATGAGTTGTATCGAAGAAGATGAACCCTCCGGGTCTGTATTCAGATCACTTGGGGTTTTGACTCTCATCTCTGACTGGGTGGATGACCATACCGATGTGAGAATGACACTTCACACCAAACGTATAATTTGTACTTACAGCCAAATGCCGTTGTTCTAAGATGAACTTTACCCAAACACCCTGCTCTTAAAGGTGGAGTGTTACATGTTGCCTCCTTTGTGAGGCCTTGGATATACCCAGGAAGCCTTTGAAGAAATGTAATTGGGATTAAAATTCCTAAGACCTGTAACAATAGTCTATAACCATCTGTGGAGGAGCATGCCATGGAGCGAGAGATGGGGACGTGTCTGTAGAGCACACTCAGGAGTGGAAATGAGCCCCTGAGGGAACAGTTTGCCCATGCTTACCCTCCAACGTGTGAATGCAGCGGGAGCCATATCACTAGCAATGTGTGAATCAGAGCAACCAAGTGTCCTACAGAGGATCTCCAGAGCTTCCAGCTGGGAACACCCTGTGAACAAGGAGCCCTACTAGGGAGTGCCTAGGGTGGCTGGCCCATGGGTGTCCTGGTCACCTTATAGCAGGCAGATGCACAGAGGCCATGGGAAAGGGATGACTTGTTTGCTGTCTGGGAACCCAGCCCATGGGAACGCTAAATCTCTCGGGAAGCCCAGCTCTGAGCTCAGGAAGTGTGGGAGATGCACAGCACTTGCTGATGCCAGAGGGAAGAACTGAGAGGACAAGTCTTGAGGAATTTTATCAGAGACAGGGCCATATCCCAACCCTATCCCTTCCAAACTTGAGTATGAGAGATGAGTGTGAGTCCTGTCTCACCTTAGTCTCCCCTTTTTGTACCCAGAGGGATATTGGCCACTAAAGCCAAATCAATGGAAAGAAGTGAGGACAGTTCTGACTACCTGCAGTTGAAGTCCATTTTAGATGCTGCAACAGACACTTGCTTGTTGATATAAGGAGTGAGAGGCTGGCAGTACCAAATACGAGACTGAATCACATACTGCTGTCCTGACTGGGAAATTACCTTCAATTCACAATAGATTTTTTCAAAAAACTGAGCTAATCATTTAGGCTGATGGAAAGAAATGCCCTCTCCAGAGGGCATCCAACCAGCCAAGGAGAAGGCAGGATCTGACTGAATTTAGATCCAATCTTTAGAGGAGTTGAGCCACTCTCTGACCCACCCTCTGCTTTTTCTTCCTCACATCCTACCAAGGGATTGTTGGGTGACTAGTTCCACTTTAAATGTCAAAAGCTGGGATGCCTAAATTAGCATATACGTTTTGGGCTTGGAACTAGGTGGCCTGGATACAGCTGATCCTTTTCCCCTGTTCTAGAAACAAAGCCAGCTTCTGCAGTGTGCTCTTGCCCCAAGTCCTGTGGGTGCAGGCACGTAGAGATGCTTCATGCATCTCTGTTCAGCTCAGGGCTACCAAGTCTGCAGTCCTGGGGCTAGAGAGAGCCCACAACTTCATTTGGTGTAGCAGGGTACCCCTGCACCCCCAATAAACAGCATCTAGCAGCAACAGTCCTTCTGCAGCATCCTACCAAGATCTCTTCATTCCTTCCTGGGAGATACCCTTCAGCCAGGCTCCACTTCAAAACCATTCCTGGGCTGCTGATTTCAAAGGTCTTGAAAGAGAGCCATTATTCAGGCCAGAAATGTCTCAAGCTCCTGGACTTTCTTGGAGGAAAGCAACAGAAAGGATTGTTTTGTGGTATCATCTTTTCACCAAGCTCTGCTGAAAGTACAGGCAATGAACTGCACGCAGTAAAGAAATGTTTGTGAAAAAGCTTTCATGGGCACTGCACATGTGACGATGGGTTTGCAGAATAGGTCATGCCATTTCCTGAAATATATGTGCAATGTTCTGGATATGTAATGGCATAAAGATGTAATTAGCTTCAACTTTTTAAGGCCTCGGAAAAGAGCATCACCAAGATTTGAAGAGAGCTATTAAAGAAGATTGAGTTACCAGACTAAGGACAGATACAATCTGCGGAGGGAACCTGATCCTGCCAGGATTTCCTCTACAGTGTGTTTGAATTGTATCAGCATCTAATCTGGTGCACATATCTGTGCTTCGCTGTGCCCCATTCAGACACAAAAAGCAAGCCGAGTAGCTTCACTGAATGTTAAAAAAGGTCAACTTTGCTACAGGAAGAAAAATTTATGAAATACTTTGGGTCTGCATGGCCCAGGGTCTATTTTTAAAGCATCTGAAATGTTAGAGTCAATGAAATTCTGTGAAAGCATTCAGTCCCATTTCTGAAATCAGCCACTAAGAACTATGGGGTATGCAAGGCCCACTCTTGTCTTCTGAACTACTTTTCCCCAATTCCTAGTCTTTTGGTCAACAACCTTGATTTTCAGAGGAAAGGAATTAAATATTTTAGTGGGATAAGTCAAGACTGGCGAGAATTTCAAATGACAAGCAGAAGAGTTTTCCATAGCTTGAGGTCATGTCCCCACCTGGGCACTATAGACATGGCTACAAACAACTTGCATGTGTTTTAAGACATCAAAAATCAAAAATTTTAAGCAACGCAGTGATTATGTTGGACAACTCATTGTGTCGCTAACTTCCCAGACCTGGCCTAATAATGACCACCTACCTTTCTAGTAAATAAAATCTGAAATAAAAATATGAAAAGCAGGAATTTAAAACACAATGAAAGCTCTTTCTTTTTTTCTTGTGGACAGAGGGATAGAATAGCTCTAAGTCTTTAGCTAGGTAACACTCATCTTGGCCTTACACCACGCTACTGAAAAGCGAACTCAATCACCAGCTGATCCAGATAAGCATGCAGACCTAGAGAATTGCTAGCTGAATGGGGCTAATCTCCTTTGAGAAGTCATGTTTTTGCTTTTAGAGAACCTGTAGGTTCTCTAAAACCTACCAATACATCTTGGACCTTGTAGGTCCAAGATGTATTATCTAGTACTGCAGGGAGTGGTCTACTATGCAGAGAAAAGCTGTTGCTTTCAGAAGAAATGTTAGAGGGTTCAGAAGGAAGGAAAACATTTTTTTTTTCTCAGAGATGAAAGAAAAAGATCTTAATTTGATAACACTTGGAAAAAAAAATCCCAGGGGTCAAGAAGAATGACAATAAAAATGAGAAATGTTGAAGACAGAAAGTGGGGAATGCCGCATGAGCAGCCCAACTCTCAGGGCCTCAGAGCAAAAGAAGGAGAGAAAGCAATCAGCCTGGTAAGCAGCAGTTGTCAGGAAGTGCGGGAGGCTCTTGAATTTGTAGGGTGTTTCATTTAGCCTTCTCCGGCACTGAACTTCCACTGAACCCCAGCCCTGAACCCCGGCTTTCTACCACCTGCAAAGCCCAGGCTCCCTGGGAACCTGCCTCTTCCTCCCTCTGTCCCCTCCATCCATCTTAATATCAATGTTCTTGAGGTGCCTGATGTGCTGTTTAGGATAGAAATAACCTGCTTTGGCAGTGACACTTGAGTTTCACTTCAGGTTCATCGCATTATTAATGACAAGATCAATAGTACCGAAACCGCAATAAGAGCTCTTACCATTCATTCACCTCTTGCACCTCCCTTTCCGAGGTGCCCTGCTTTTTAATATCCCATCTCTTTTCAAGGGTATTCAGCGCGGTGCTGGCAGGAGAGTCTCCCTCTGCCAGGCTGAGTTCATTCAGTCCCTGACAGCAGCACACACATATTTCTGCCGAGCCTTGAAGCCTGAGTGATAAGGCTCCGACGTGGAGTCACCCGCAGACTTTGTCTAATCAAAGCAACTGCAGTGGCCTTGCTGAACTCTCCCGGTACAATTAGGTAATCACACTGGCAGACAAGCCTGATTCATATCGTTTTACCATCAGTAAAGTGATATCTATCACCTCTACGACAGACTCATTATTGCTGCAAACCACTTCGGTCTACCCGCTTAAAAAACCCTTGTAAAAGCAAAAAAAAAAAAATGGGGGGGGGGGCCTTGGACATATTTTATGGCAAATTAACATTTCACATACTCTTTCCCTCCTTAATATTAAGATCTCATTTGTAGCTGACACTTGCAGTAATGTCCATGCTCCTCACTAGCTGCATAGGTGATTGCTGGGCTCAGGGTTGGCAGTGCTCCC
>JAVCKT010001517.1:6924-20450 GCA_032273925.1 Rhynchotus rufescens
TTTTCTTAGGCTTTTAAAACTATTCTCTGTGTTCTTCTATTTCACTATTCTTATTTTATCACAGGACTGTAGACATGGATATTGTAATACAGTAACTTATTATAACTCATCTTCAAATTTATCCTCTGCAGTGTATAAAGCGTAGGCCAAAGTGTATATTCCACTCTTCAGAGTTATCATTATGATTTACTTACCACTTTTCTCTTTGGCTTTCATTTTCACAAGCTATCGTCATTTGAAGTCTACTGTGGCACTACAAATCAGCATGGCACCACTTATTGATTACAGGCTCTAAACCAGCTCTCCCCCTTTGCTTCGACTGCATGCAAAACATCATCTTTGATGTTCTCTGTGTCCTTTCAGGTCACAAAGAGAACATTTTGTGCCTTCTTTTGGCCCCGAGGGACTTAAAACTTGTGCCTTTGGTTTCTTTGCTATTTGCTTTTTACCAGAGGAAGGAATAAATCAAGACATCCAAACACATGCCAATATATCACTCTTCTAATATCTTTTTAAAGAGGTATTACTTTTTAAAGAAGTCTTCCTGACTGGAAGACAGGACAGCATGATGACCACTCTGTCTATATAACTCAGAAAGTTTCAGTCTAACACTCGGATACTGAACTAACCTAGCAAACCTTTCCCTTTATTCTTTCATTTTAACTCTTTCCCTTGTAATCTTCCTGCCAAATCTCAATCTTGTTGCATATACATCTGTTTTCTTCGGACTCTGCTCTATCCCCACAAAGGTGGGGACAGCTCAGAGCTCATTTTTCTTCCTAATTCAGAGAAAAAGATTCCCAGTGTTTGGAAAGTAGCCACACTATTTCATTATTCTCCAGCGTGACGCACTGTGCTTTCTTCCTTCTGACATTAAGGGTATGCTAATTGCACAGTGCTCTAAGGTCCTCATCATATGTTGTAGTATTAGGTAAATGAAAAAAATAAAGCACAGTTACTTACAGCTAAAAAATAACTTCATATAAAACTGGATTTTATTCTTTGGTGCCCATCTGCGTCTGTTAAAGCCTGGGGAAGTTTTGCACATCAGCTAGCCTGCATCAATATTTTTATTGGTTGTCACATTCCTAGCTGACTATTTATACACATTTGAAGTGTTCACTTGGTCCAAACTGATAATTTGCCATAGTTATAAAAGTAGTTTACATCTTAGAACTCAATCCCATTTAGTTTCTCTATAAAGACTGACAGTATCAAGAATTTCCTAAGGTGTCTTTCACCTATATTTTCTCTACAAACTAATATTCCTTAGCTTTTGGGGGCTAGCATTACAATTAAGAAAAAAAGCCCTCACCTACAGAAATGTACAATGGCAGCCTTTTAAGGGGAATCCCAAGCACAGTTAACACTGAGGCTTAACACTACTTCAGATGTTGTTGATTAGGTAGTATCCCTGATCTGCAACAGATCTATGCAGCTCTCAGGATATGAAGGCCTCTTGTCCCATTACCTTCCCCCTCCCACCCCACTTTTTTTTTTTTTTTTTTTTTTTCTCCACCCCTCTCCCCCTTGAAGCAATCCTTAAATAGGTACACAGGAAAAATAAAACTTCTACCAACAGATCTAAGCAATAGTAATAGTAAAGGAGTAATACCTACAGGTTTTAGATTTTTTTTCCTGTCATATATGTATAGATCTATTACACAAAGATTATAAAAGAATCATCCTCTCATACTAACTCTACTAAACAGTGGGTGTTTTTTTTTTGGTAATTTATTCACTGATACACGCTAGGGTTTTGAGTGGCAAGAGATATGGATCAGAAGTGCATCTACAAAGCAGATTTTTTATTTCCAAAGGCTAAGTACAGTACTATGCAATTTCTTTTGTTCTTGGTTTTCTCTCATACAAATTTCTGTGGAGAAAAATGGTTGTAATTTCAGGACACAAGTGATGGTCAAGTTTAATATCATCAAGACTTCTTTTTTTTGTGGGGGGGGGAGGGGGGTGGTGGAATTTATCACAAACAAAAAGCACATCAATGATGTCAACATCATCTGTCTCTTCAGGAGATGATGATGATAATATGCCCCATTAGAAAATTAAGTGCAAGATTCAAAAAACAGTTTGTGTCCTAAATTAGTTATTTGCATATGCTTGGTCCTACTTCTTCATACATAATAAATACATACATACATACATACTAAAGTACATACATACACTCTCAGTAAAGGCTCAGAAAAACTAACGGGCCCAAGTCTGGAGAACACAACCCAAAATATATGTAGTTGAGGTTTAAAAAGTAATCCCAGCCACCTGAAGCAGGCTGTCCACACACACATGCCCACACAAACCCATGCAAACATACAACCACTACCTGGAAAACCTTTTGAACTTTCTAAGAGAGGCAGCTGTGCACATACAGTTGTCAAGGTCCCCAGCTGTGCCTTCTGTGCAAGATCATGCAATGCTGTCTCCAGATTGTCAGGAGAACGTATTAATTGTGCACCATTTTCTGTTCCCTTTCCACTCTTTGTTATGAAAATGAGCACGTATAATGAAGAGAACATGAAAGGCATTAACATTCAGTGATAACTCATTCCCCTGTCAAAAATAGTGGTCATACAATGCAGAGTGGCATGTCTAACTAGTCTCAAGGCCATCATAGGCATGAAGACTTGAAAATGACATAGCACGGCTTTACAGGAGGGTTATATCATATGCAGGGGAAAGACCACTATATGTAGACAAAAAAAAAAATAATAATAATAATTGCCAGTGCTAGGAAAGGAATTCCCAATTTCCTTCCTTCTTTCAAATTTCTGGAGTTATATTGCTTTTTTTTGTCTCAAAATTATATTATCCACACATCATTGAAAGAAACATTAAAGGAATCTTCATGGCCAGAATTCAAACTGCCTTGAAAAGTTAAAAATGTCAAATCCCTTTGTGACAAATCATTTCTAGCATGATATTTGAAATATATCCTTTTTTTGTTGTTAGTGCTAAAACTCAATCTTCTATATGCCATCCTCTATCCCATAGGATATTTTGCATCTAGACAGTAGGGAACAGAATGAAAAGAAAATGCTGAGCAACACAAATTCAAACATTATTTGGCCATCTGAATCCAGCTAAATAATTTTCAGCTGAATTTGTATGGCTGAACATGTAAATCACCCATCCTGACTGCTGCCAAGTGCGGCACTAACAGCTGCTCTGCCTGGCCTGCAGAGCAGCCCCTTCTCCCATTCCCAAGCACAACAAGGCAGAGGGATAGAAGTTTCCTCCAACAGTTGGCAACTTATTCTCCAGCCTCCTGGGGACAGAGCACACTATCTCAGCACTTCAGCAATGCAACTGTATTGGGTGGATGGAGAACCGAACATCATTTCTCCCTAACGCCCTACAGAAAAGTAAGACACATCCTTGTCTCCACGAGCTCTTCCTAGTCTTCTTGTAACAGGTGGTAGGCCCTCTCCACTTATCGGAGCCTAACTAAGGATTGTGTGGAAGAAGAAATAACCTGATGGCTTTATACTTCCAAATCTCTCCCCTGATCTTCAAAATTTGGTGTGCTTTTCATTCACAAGATGACTGTAAGGGCAGTTTAACACTCCTGCTTCTACAAATATACGGAAATAGGAAACTGTCCATCATGCAAAGCTAGGAATTAAAAAATAAATCTAAGAGGGATAACCTTAATGCTTAAGGAGGGAGAAAAATCAGTTTATCTTAAATTTGAAGAGTTCAAACAGGTATTTCTTCACAGATTATGCTCTATGCTCTTGGACAGAGGGTATCTTATTTCCCAGTTATATGAAAACAATGACAAATATCTCTACTTACTCTACCTTTCTCTCCCTGATTTGGAGGTATCATGTTCTTCTACAGTTTTTTTTTTTCCCCCAATTATTTTAATGTTGAAATATGAAGAAATAGAAGGAAAAAGATTTCTCTAAAGTCACAGAATCCATTACCTACTACCTGAAGAAGGCATAAGTAGTATTTTCAATGCCAGAATTTCTGAATTAGAAATGGCAAGAATACCAGTAAAATAACATCTGTCTTCTGACAAACAACATTGTTAACATCATTCTGCAGGCACCAAAGAGACTTTCCCAATATCTCCCAGAAAATCTCTCACAATATCCTCAATTTGATTGCTTTTTCCCAAATGACCCTTGTGCTTCTCCCAGACTCATCTGAAATGCTAGCCTAAGAAGATTCACATTTTTAAAAGAAAGGAAATTTGTTGTTTGTTTTCACTCTTGACCTTGTGCAGTAACCTAATAGGCGAACAACACTTTTATATTTTTTTTTGACAAATGAACACACAGTATTTAAGCTCAGATCAAACACAATAATAGCAAGAAAAAGGATCTTTTCATTTTCACCTCATGGGTGTAAACAATACAAGCTGCTTGTGCCATAGAAAACAAGGTATTTGGAAGTACCTCACCACACCTGGTGGTCTAAGTGAAGAACAGTAAAAGACAGCAACCCAAATATTACTGGATGGCAGCTTACTCATCTATGAATATTTGCAGAATTATTTATGCAGATGAACAGAATGAATCACCAGATGACTCAGCCCCCCAAACACCACGATAACAGTAAATAAATAAATAAATAAAGCCCTTCCCTCACACCAAGAAACTGCATGCATATACACATTCCTACTGGAAAATCTGACTGAAAGCAATCTGAAAAGAAATAAATGCAATTTGAATTTTTTTAAAAACTCATCAGCCCTGCTATAGTTCCCATGAATAGCCTGATCTGATTTGGTAAATCTCTTTAACCTTCAGAGATGATTAGGGAGTCATTTTTGTTGTTGTTGTTGCGCAAATGGATACATTTCCCAGCAAGTTTAGGAGACAGGCTGGTAAAGTAGGTACCATTAATTCAGCACATATCATTTACTGCATCCTCGCTTCTTTCACAGCAGCCCCTGCCAACTGATCCCAGGCAGAAGATTGGCTTTGGTTCTGCAAACAGCTGCTCATCTTCCCACTTTGCTGGAGGTAAGTTGTCACAGTAAAGCAGCTGCTAAAAGAGTGGGAGGGAGACACCAATGAGCAGAAACAATTGTGTTGATAAAAGGGGAAGAAGAAAAAAAGGAAGAGAAAAAATAAAGGAGCAGTAATCTCTCTTTCTTTTTTTCCCCCTCCCAAACAAGTTGGATTATACTACATCTTATTTCTCTAAAAAGAAACAGCATGACCACAAGTTAACCTTGAAGTATGTGAACTCTTGGAAACTTTTCAACTTTGAAAGCAAAAAGAAAAAACAAAAACAAATAAACCCACCAAATCTCCTGATACTGAGTTGCATGATCACATCTGACATACACAGACATCTAAGGTTCATGAAGATTCAGTGCAGATTTAATCTTATCTGATTCTCTTTTAAATGCTTCAAGTCTGGCTCACAAGAGATAACAATTATTTACATCCACAGTGGTATTAAGTAAGACTTCCTAGGCTTGCACTCAAAGAAAACAAAAACGGGGACAACTCAGAAAAAAATGCAAATCTAGAAGTCAGAGATTGAAAACAAAACAAACAAACAAACAAACAAATTTGTGTAGTGATACTCTGCTTAGGCCATTGGTACACTCTCTGAATTTTACTTGCAGGATTAGGCATGACTCAGATGTCTTAAGGTAAATGGCTAATTTTCATGTATAATTAATTTTTAAGAGATATTTTAAGCTTTAGACAAGTCCTGAATTATTTTAAAGGATATTATGTTACAAAATAGATCCAAAAGGTAGATAGTGATGAATGCTTATGGAAGACATACTGTGCTTTTCCAGCATTTTTAAAACCACAGATGAGCTTAAAGGCATCTTTTATGTGAGCGTGTGTCTCTCCATTTTGTTGCTGCTGGTTTATCCTCAGATCAGATCTTCTAGAGATTTTCTACAGCCAGGAGGTCTTTGGGTTTTATTCCATGTATCCCAGAAACAAGACTTTAAAAAAAAATCCTGAGTATTACAAGAGTTTATTATCTTGAAGAGCTGACAAACCAGCATCATACACATAGGATGAATTTTGATATTCAGATCGTAGGGCAAAGTGCATTCCTGCAGTGCTGGGACTTAATAATCCATGTAAAGTTAGTATCTCCTACATTAAATATAAACAAACAAGCAAACAAGAACAACAAAGCAGCAGCACCAGAAGATTTAGAGGAATTAACTGCCACAATTCCAGAGCTTAAATGTAAAATCCAATGTATCATAGATTAGCAATGAAAGACACAAAAATGTTAGAAATTTAAGGCATGAGAGTTTTATGTGTATGTAAGTTTGTACAATAATATCCATAACCTATATCCCCTGATTCTCTTTGACTTATGTAAATAAGTCCAGAGTAAGCAATAAGATGGTGATGAAACAACAAATTTGTGCGATAGCTTTGATACGACAAGCAGATGGACTTACCGAGTGACACTGTACACAGTATAGTCTGTACAACCACCTGGAAGTAGGATGTAGTGAGGCGAGGGTCTCTCAGAATCACAGAATGGCTGAGGTTGGAAAGGACCTCTACAGATCACCTAGCCAATCTCTTCCACAGAATAACAAGGACAAGATGGATAGGACAAGAGGAAATGGCCTTGAGTTGCGCTAGGGTAGGGTCAGGTTAGATATTAAGAAAAATTTCTGCACAGAAAGAATAGTGAAGCATTGGAACAGGCTGCCCAGGGAAGAGGTGGAGTCACCATCCCCGGCAGTGTTGGATCTTGAGTGGATCTTGAACGTCTTTTACAACCATAATGACTCTATGATTCTATAATTCTTTTAAAGATCATGTTTTGGTTTTGCCTAGATCTTCCTTCTCCAATTCCTTGCATTAGAAGACCTGAGCCTACCACGACCATGTTAAGGTTGCTTCTCTTAATCAGAAAATATGGAGTCTTTTAACAGCAAACACAAATCTGGAGGTTTCCAGCCCAAGTCATTCTTCCCGTTCAACTCATCGGCCTCTGGGCTATGCCAAGAGTTGTGCTTCATAAATACATATTTCGCTTTACTCAGCATATTCCAATAACACAATTTACAGCATAGTTTCTTCTTGCATCACCTTGCATAGCATCGAGATGAGACTGAACAGCCAGAGAGTACCAAGATCTCCACTGAAGGCCACAAAAATTGCAAATACAAACTGCGTCTCCCCAAGGAGTTTTCCAGCTTCAGCTTAACCACTGTGTCAGATCTCAAAGAGTAATTCTTTCTGCTTTTCTTATTCATGGGTGACACCAACTACCTATCAGCCTAAAATAGATCGGCTGGTTGGTCCTTTTGATTCGCCAGCCCTATGTACAGAGCCAAGACCCTGAAGCTTATTTCCCTAGACCACAACTAGGGAAACAGGAGAAAAAAACTGAGTGGAGAATAGAAGTTTCTTGTCCTTGCCCTGATTTTAGCACCTCCTGATCTCAGCTGATTCAACCCCATTGGATTTTGTGCCCTACCAGTAAAACGAAACTACTTAGCGAACTTCTTATTCTAGGCAAAAAGGAAAGAAAAGAAAATACAACAGACCTCAGTTCCCAAGAAGCAAAGAATCTAATTTGACTTAACATTTTAGGTAGTACTTAAATAGTAACTTAAATAGGTAGCTTACCTATTGGAAAAATTACCATTTTTCCAATAACTACCTGATATCAATTCATAAAGAGGTTTGTACAAGTTCTTCATCTTGGCAGGTATTTGGCAAGCAGTAGATGATTTAAATTATCCTGTATGTGGAGACTGTGAATTCATGGGAATTTATTACCTGTGCCACTCTACAATAAATAATAGTTTAGCAGTATTAGTTCCTGCTAAAAAAATAAAAAAATAAAAATCAAATAGCCCCTCGATAAGCCTGATGAAAGCCCAAACTTGGGGCTCTAAATGGGATGCAAAAGTACTTAAACACTCAGCTAATGCTTAGACAACTGAGAAATAGATCCCAGGTCAACAAAGCTCAAGCTGTTTAAACAGCCACCAGGATGTTTTGTTTTCTAGCAGCCTGCAAACAGGAAGTAAAAAATAAAGGAAATTGAATCAACCGGTGTCCAAGGCCCACAGCATTTCTCCTGCGCAGACAGCCCACAGACACATGCAGCTGGCCAAACACAAGGGTCCCCAGCTTTCATTCCGCTTGCGCATTAGGCAACAGTAAACTCGGTACAATACACCTAGTAAAAAATCACTACAAAAATACTGTATATTCATCTGCAGAGCACATCAAACGACTGAAAGATTCAGCTTTAGTAAACAGTTACATCTGATTTAGCATCATTTCAGGAGATGAGCTGAAAAGTAGTGCAGACGTACAACACCTCAGCTCTCACCGCAAGGGGCAAGTGAAGAGTCGAGTGGCTAGTGTGTTATTGTCAAGTTCCACCAGTCATGGATATTTTCGATTGATTGCTTCCTTTGCTTATTTTTTATAATACTGTTACTTTAGAGCAACAAGAAATCTGCTGTTGAGGCAGTACAGAATTCGTCCAAGTTTGGGCAAAACAACAGTTCTTCCTCTGTCTTAGATTAGATTTTTGGGGTGTGACCAGTACGGTCTGGTTAAATTTAGCTTTTAAAGGTAATCACATTGTACTTACACCGTGGTAGAAATGTCAGATTATGAAGAATTTGCAAATAATACTTATTGCTACTACTGCAGCTGCTCAGCAAAGAATATCTCTCAAAACAGTAACTAATGTCCCAAAGTAGGAAGGCCAATTTGAGTGCTAGCATGAAAAATTCTTTCTCTCCGTCTAATTGTTTTGAGGCATCACCCTGTTCTAACTTTGCCTTTTGCTTCATGCTAAGCCTGCTTGCTTCAGTTACAATAAAGCAGTTAGCTCTCCAAAACGTAAGGAACTTTTTAAATGAGAAAGACTACACACTTTATTTGCTGCTTTAATTGTGCATGCCCCCTCTTACATTAATTTAGTTAGATTTTAAACATTTGAATAAAGTTGAGGGTTTTTTTTTTTGTAAAAAAGTACCACAAAATCTTTGTACAACATGCTGAAAATGTGCTGAAAAAATACAAAAAAAGTTTACCCTAGACAATGTGTGTTCTAAATAAGTGGAACATATTCTATTTCTAGTACTCTAGACTAGAGATCTTATCTTGTAGGCTTGCTATAAGGCATAGCCAGGGGGAAATATTCTCTAAAATAGTGGCAATTTTGTAGTATAAGCTAATTCCCCATCACTCCTTCACTCCTTCTTCGCCACCACCACCCCCTCCTGAACAAGTGCTTATTATTAAAACTTGGATAGGAGGAAGAGAGAGTGGATGTAAATAGCATCGAAAGAAAGGGAAGGAATATTTGGATGACAAATGGCAAGCCTAAAAATGCCCAAATCTCACGCAAAGTAAGAAAAAAAAAAAAAAATAAAATAAAAAAGTGCACTAGTAAGTCAGGTCAGCAGCACAGCAGAAATCACAGCCTGAAGAGATTGATTTATTAATTTTGAACAGAACAAGAAACTAAAAAATTGTTTCTCCTCTCTCTGGTATGAGGGTAATACAAAGAAAGCTAACAAAATCAATTTCCAGGTGGGATTTTTTCACTATTTTTGTAAGGTATAGATAACAATCCATAATCACTAAATCACTCACTTTTTTTTTTTCCTTCTTAGCTCACTAGCAGTAAGAAACAGCAGTATGAAGACTTAGGTGTAGATGCTACAGCCTTTGGAGAATATGCTCTAACAACGGAAAATTCTAACACCAAAAACATCAAGAGGTGAAAGAAGGATATTTTCTATCACAGCTTATTATCCCTAAATCGGAGATCCTAAGTTTAGTTTGTTCCGATTCCCTCTTAATTGCTTAGTTGCAATCGAATTCAATTGAATTATTCTCTGGAATAATTTTTTTTTTTCCTCCCCGCTGTGTAGAATTTTTTGTAGGGGAGAATCTGAAGCCTTTCAGACTTTATTGTGGATTTCCAGATGCATGATATCTTGCTTACAGCTGTGTACAGTATCTGCTCCATCACTGCCATGCACACAGCAAAACCAAGCATTTCCATACTCCATATGCTGCTTAACTGTACAGTGCTGGCAGAGCATGCTAACATTTCAAGGGAACACTGAATTTTGCTGCATAAGTGCTGCACAGGTGATTTGTAGAGGCACAATATAGTGCAATAAAAAACTTGTGTTTACAAAGAGATCTGATGTTTTCTCCAAGTGATGGATTGCCAACACTTAATAAAATAAGTTTGCGTATGCACATATTTCTGAAGTTTCAGATAGAAAGCATGGTAGCCCTACGCAGGTAGATAATATTCAGCTTCCAGTTTCAGTTTTGGCTTCTTATTTAAAATCACACATAGATTCCTGTTCTTTTTCCTGTTATGTCTTGACTTGCATAGCACTTGCAATGAGTTCAGAAATTTAATCAAGCAAATGTTCAAATCCATCCTACTTATTTTCATGAAATTACTAACAGGTTTTGTCCAACACTCAAGTACTGGTTGTACAACATATATCGTAAGACATACAAGGATTAAAAGATCAATCAAAAGTTTCAGTGATGTTACTGATTCAGTGATGAATTGCTTGGATTTTGAGTAGAGCTTTCTTTTATTCTTCTACTTGGACATATGTCATATTTCAGTGAACTGGAGAGCAAATCAGGAGGAACTATTTTAATTACAAAACCAGTTATTCCTTAAAATAATAATCTCTGACATGTGTCATTTTTAGACTCTCTTTAAAAGCTGCTAGTACCTGATATGTATCTGTAATATCTTAACTTTGATAAATTAAATTAAAATTGTATCATAGACATGAATGTTTGTCTTTCGAATCTGATTTTCATAATAGGTTCCTGAATCCGAATTCTTTCAGCAGCATAGAACATTGTGACCCAAAGAATGTTTTTCTCTGTACTGTCAAAATCTGTTATTAAAAGATTCCATTACTTTCACGTACTTTTCATTGACTATGCCAAGGTCTTAACATACAAATAAAAAATACTAATTTTGAATGTGTTTAGAAAAGCAAAGCAGAACAACCTGAACCCATGTACCCCCTAAACATAAAGGGATTTTAAAACGGTTATGCAAGAAAGTTACTGCTGCTATTCATGCGCCAGCATCAACCCACCAACTCAATTCCTTTGCGACCAGCAATCTCTACAAACATAACAAGTAGAACACAGAGGTAGAGGAGGGATATTTTAATTATGAAGATGCTAAACAGGGGCTTCAGTAAAGTATTCACCCATTTCCCACAGCTAGCAGCTAATTCAGCACAAGTTTGACTCCAGAAAGGACTTTCTTCTGATTGCAGGATTCAATCTATATACCTCTTTCTCTCTTTTTCCTCTTCACATATTTTGTTTTAGTTAAGAAACAGAAAGGAAGAGGGGCATGTCAGGAGAATTTAGCAGGTATATTGAAATGTAACAGATATTTAGTTTTTGCTGATTTAAATTTTACAAGTCAGACTTACCTCTATATAAAGGAAGATGGTAGGGTCCTTCCCCCTGTCAGTTCTCCTCTTTTTCCATGCAGTCACTATTAACAAAAAGTCCCTTAATGCCCAAATCCTTTTACCATCGTGAAAGAAGTAAAATATCAACCCCTAAAAACTCTTGGCCCTTTTAAGTCTCCAGAAATTCCTACCTGTGCGATTCATACAGTCACCATCCTGAACAGGACGAAATCTGAACTGCCAGTAATGGCCCTTTTGCATCAATAACTATCTAAATGTCTTTATGCTCATTTGTAACTCATTTTTATGATCTACTGTTTTTATTGGCAGCTGTAATTGTACATAATATAGAATAAACGTTACCTGAAACAGACGTCCAATACTTTTCAGATATTGCTACAGCATCACAATGCTTTGGATACTGTATGTTCAAACTAACCGTAAAGAAGATAAGAACTTTGAATCTAGACTGGCAAATGCAACAGTTCACTATAGGGTATATGACTGCTTTAGGCATCTAGATGCAGACTGGAAAATAGTACACAGCAATGAGTAATCCTTGCTCTTATATCAAACCAAGTGATCAGTCTGTGCAGCTGGAATACAAAATCTGTTTACTCTTCAGATTCCTGTATGCTTTGACTAGCAGCAGCACCACTTATAAAACTGCATTTGTGTTTTAAGGGTTTTGCCCCACTAGCACATACATCATCTCAGAAAGCAGAAGGAACAGGGGTCTAAGTGTCTGTGCTTTAACTTATTGGTTCTCCTTATGTATCTCAAAATATGACATTGCTTCTCTTGAAAATAAAATCCCATTAAGATATTGCAAGTCACCTAAAAAAATTGAACCAACCAAAACTACATCATATTTTATAATTGTGTATATGTATAATGATGCTAACTAAAAATGTCATAAGTGGATGGCAAGAACCCAAACCGTCAAGAAAAATGAGCTGGAAAAATGATCTGCATGATCCGAGAAGGGAAGAGGCTGGAGAAGATGCTCAGTTTCAACTCTCAGTGCATGCCCTTGCCACAGTCAATGCAGTAAAAAAAGTTGCTTAAGGTCAGTAGTCTTTGATCTTTCCAAATTACAAATTGGAGAACAAATGATCTAACAGCACAAATAAAATAAATGGAAGGCTAGGATACTGCTGCAGTTTCTGTACAGATCTGATAAAATAACTAAATGTTGGCATCATTTCAAAAACTAGTACGCCACATAAGTACACAATTCAGGCTTTTTAAGGTCAAGTCTAAGCAAAACTGCAGTAACCTTCCAAGCTTTGTATTTTGTATTTTGCTGTAAGACGAAAGAACACAGATTTTATTACGGTAATTGCACTTCTGGCACTGTTGCAAACTGGCATATATATAGAACAAATTAAATTCTTTTTCAGAAATAACTAAAGTATTTGAGAAAGATGTGCTCTGTGCTTGATACTGAAATTAAAAATTCAAGTGTTGATTATAAGGTGAAATCCTATTTTTATATTCAAATTCATTATAAGGTAAAAACAGTATTAAGTAGCTGTTTTAATTACAAAAGTGACTTGAACTAGTTTTCTAGATCTTTTCCTAACAGTCTATGACTAATTGTAAAATTTACCATTTTGCCATGACTAATGTGTGAAATCTGTCATCTTTCTTCATGATTTACATGAGGTCCTAATAAGAAGTACAGAAAGTTCATAAGATGACATGAATACTAGGTCATATTTGAACATACATTTGCTCATTTATTTTAGGAAAGATATTTGTCACTAGATATTATTAGAGCAACTATTGTACCTATGATATCATCACTGAAATCTAACAGAAGTCTGCCTTACCAGTACAACCAAACCTATCCTTGGCTATTTTTCAGAAATTAGATCAATTAATGCAAAACTATAATGGAAACAATCAAATAAACTCTCGAAAGGGAAGATTGGCAAGTACTTTAGCTTCCTAATTGTTTAGACAATTTATAGACAAAGCCTTCCAGAACAGGAGATAATTTTACATACTCTATCTAGATGTATTCATTTTATAGAAATCACTCTGTTTCAAAACTTCTATGGCAGACTGGAAATCCTTACAAAGTTCGAAGCAAGCCCAGATC
>JAVCKT010001521.1:0-18329 GCA_032273925.1 Rhynchotus rufescens
TCAAATACACATTTGCATCCACCAAGCTCACAAGCTGTCTGCATCAATATTTGATGTTAGCCGGGCAGGAGCGATCACCTTGATGGTTGTGCCTGCCTCGATCACCATGGCAGTTTAAACAAAAGAGAAAGAGAATAAATACCAGGCTTGTTCACACAGCAACACTCATTCCCTTGAAAACAAAGAGAGTTTCCCTAAAGGGTGGCTATTCCCTAGACAGCTATAGTAACAAAAACCTGCTGCTTGAACATGGGGAGAAATGAGCAGCTGCCGAGGAGCTGCAAAGTGGTGGTTTTCGCAGCCGCTCGTTTCTCCAGCCCCACCGTGCTGCGAGCCGCGCTGCGGGAAGCAGCGGCACCTCCTGCTTCGGGAGCTGCGAGGCTGAATCACACTCTTGCAACAAGCAAGCCAGCGTGGCGGGGAAGCGAGCAGGGCAAAATAAAACCTAGCAAGGGGGTTCAGCAGGAGTGCGCCCTGGCGGGCAATTATTAAAGCTGCTGAGAGCAGTATCAGGTCTCAGGGGCCTTGCCCCACCACTGCCCTGGCCCAGGCTGCCATTTCAGTCTCACCTATGGTCGCCATTTTAGTCCATATGGTGGCCACCATTTCAGCCCCAGCCCTGCCACAGTCCCCTTACCATGAGCCACCATCCTCATGGTCCCCCAGCCATGACTTGGCCGAGTCCTGCAGAGGTGCCTTGACTGCCCTATTCCCTCATGAAGCCATGGGAGAAGTCCAGACATAGAGGTCTGGCCTCATGCAAGCAGAGCCCTGCCATGAGCAGGAGGTGGATGGACAGACATTCAACTCCTTCCCCACCGGCAGAGCCATTTCCTCATGGCAGCAGAAGAGAAGACCAAATGTTTCCCAGCGCACAAGACGTTTTCACAAGGGGGAAAATGAGGATCAGTGTAACAAAGCCAGAGTAATGCAGTGATCACAAGGAATTTAAATAGAATAACAATCTGCTTTCCTTTCTCTTAAAAAAAAAATCTGCTAAAACTGTACAGGAGCCCATGTTTCAGCAGCAGAACTCAGAACTGCATCTTCATTTGCCTCATGTAAACAGACCTTCATTTTTGGCAATTCTGAGGTTTCCTTCTGCGCTTTTTTTTTTTTTTTTCTTTGATGTAGCAAACATAAAATGGACATTGAGCCAGTTAGTAAAGTTACAGGAGGGAAAGATGCAGTCCATTACATTCAATGAAGTTAATTAAAAATACAATTAAAGTAGAAACAGCAACGAGAATTGGAGCACAATAAATAATTAAAACAAAATTAGTCTGGCACTATTGTTGAGCCAGCCTCTGTCCCCAGTTAAATCTAAATGACTTTTTACCACATTGGTAGCAACAGATCTTACGCAACAATAAGTTTTCCTTCCAGAACTGTGGTACCAGTGCATACACCCAGGTTTCCTAGTTTCCTCTTACTCTGTCCCACTCTTCTTCCCTAATATGCCATTCATCTCCCAGACTGGACTATCTGAAGAAAATAACAAAAAACCTTAATTATTCCAACAACAACAAAATTAAACAGTTCCCTATTGATGGGCAGAACTGTTGTCAAATTGTTATTTATCTGTTTATTTAGTTCAGAAACAAGGAAGAGTAGTAGAGGAAGAGCTTTGGCTCTTCTAAGTTACTTGTGTCTTATTTGCATCCCACTTACGCCCATTTTAAAAGTGAGAGCTGAGACCACAAGAAACAGCTTGAGAAAGAACCTTTGTCCTTCAAACACCAGATCGTGATACACATTCTTGGTAGTAAATGCTTCAACTTTGAGTTCATATCTACACGAATAACTAACATAAGTTCTTTTTATGTCTTATGTTACCACAGCAATGTTCCAGGAGCAAAAATTGTATGCATATTGACAGCTGTGGTTGGTTTCCTGTTTTTCATGTATTCATTCACATCATGAAGGTACCTTCCTTCCTTCAAGGAAACAGTCTTTCCCCTATATTAGGGAACATTAGTGAGAAAGAGCAGGGAGCTGAGAAGAAGGTTTCAGTTTTCCTTTTCTGACAGCATAATGTCTTTTGTTTCCTGAGAAGCAAGAAACAGACAAACCTCTGTGGCTGAGCCTAAACTAAAATAACTCGAGTTAGTAGGAGAGTTGTTTTTCTTCTGTTTCTAGAAATCCAGTAAGAGTGGAAAATACTTAATCTCTAGTTTTCTTGATCTTCAGCTAATTATTAAGGTATTAAATACTGAGTTCCACTGATCAATAGTTTGGTTGTGTTTCTCAAAACTATGAATCCCTCATAGCTATAATAAATATTAGCAACATCCTCTAAGGTGTTATGGAACTTCAACAAAAGTACATATGGACTGCTTTAATAAGCCAAGCTTTTTAACATGCTGATGACTAACAGATTTAAAATCCTTACTTTTCAACAACAACAACAACAGTTAGGAGCACAGCTATTCCAATACCGATTTGTATATTGACAGTTGCATTAAAGATATGTATTGCTGCAAAATGCAGGTGAAGATGACTATAGATTTATAGGACTTACCACTGTGTTTCAGATTGCTTTGTTAAACCTGGACAATAACAAAAGCTTCCAAAGAAGATGAAAGGTTTTCTTAGACAACCAGAGCAAAAGAGGGCATAATAGTGTGCTTACTTTTTCTCCATGATTTATTTAGTTCTGTTGGATAGAAGGCCATTACTGCCCTGCCTCAGTTTCTGTTGGTATAAAATGAGAATAACTTATAAAATAGACCATGCAATATTGTATAGTATTTCAGTGATTAGGACTAACATGTAATTTTAATATCTGAGATGTAAAAAATTTAACACTGTGTGCAGCATGATAGGGCAAAGATATAGGGCAGGAAGATGCTCCTGTGTGAAGGTAATTTCAGTTTGGTATTTCCTAGGTATTGCATTGGGAACATGCAATAACCTGTCTTGAGACACTGAGGGACAACCAAGTTATGAATAGCAGCTTTGGACTTGGGAGATTTTTACTTAACTCCAAAGTATCCTAAAATTATTTTCATTGGGCAGTTTTGCATAGAAATGCTACAGACACATCCTTCTTTTATCAGCTAGCAAGTTATCTGTTTCACTAAACCTTTGTGCACCTCTTTTAGCAGAGCAGGCAGATTGGTGTGGATTCTGACACGAATGTCTTATTGTGGTATCTCACAGTTAATGTATCTTAAACTTATGGTACCTCTTAGCCTGGCATGACTACACATATTATTTTCCAGGTTCATGTAGACCCATATTCTTAATAGTCTAGTTTTACCTCTTTCACTTCTACTATTTTTGTCTTTCCCTTTCATACTGACAAGCATGTTTCTGGACTCCTAAGACTTAGGATCTGATATCAAGTTTAAAACTACCATGTCCTGTTTGCTTTCCAGTCGATAATCTTCTGCTGCAATGTCATCTATTCAGCTGAACTTATGTTTCTGTCACCATTCTGTCAGATATGCTTATATTATGGTACCTTCAAATTCTCACACAAAATTTTCCAAAATACTGTCTCACATATGGCATGTGGTTGTCTTTATGTTAGGACCAGTTCCACACAACTCTTACTTGATAATGACTTTGAACTTTACTTGTTTTACTTCTCAAATCCTTCTTTCAACATTTTGAATTCTCAGCTATATCTGTAGTGCGAGAGCACTGTCAGTCTCTCATAACTTTGATCTACATGGAGTGACTCCATGGCAGAGCAAACTTAAAACCTTAAAGTTTGTCCTGACTCTTCCTTGGAAACTGCCTAGTCTGAGCTCTTTGTTCCTGCCACTCAGCCTCTCAGAAGTGCAAGACTGACTGTTCAGCCTTAGTTCAGTCACAGACATTCTATATTTGTACTTTCTTTTAATAGCTCTAAGCTAAAAATACCTTGTGTTTTGATATGAAGTACAGCACTCAAATTCCTGTAATTCAGTTTTATAGTTAAATTACTTTGTCTGGATTAACTGGAAATTGCCAACTTCAGTACAAATGCAGCAGAATTTGCTACTGGCAGAAATAAATCCACCTTCAAATTCTTTTGCTTTCCACTGTCACTTATTACTTTCAGATGATAGGTGCAGCATTAAAGTCTATTCCAGTTGTCTTCTATCTTTGCAAACAAACTTAAAAATGAGATCTAATAGTCCTTTACAAATCTCTCTTTCTCTTTACATTTTATGTAGCTTTTATTTAGAAGTGGAGCAACAGCGTATTCTGTAATTGCTTTGAGCCTAGAGTACTTCAGACAAATTCTCCTTGTTCTATGAAAAGTCTTCATCCATCTCCATTTACAGAACATATTAAAACATAAGTGACTGCATATTTGTGCTCTGTATTAACACTTTGCCTTGCAAAATTTCAAAACCAGAAAAGAGAATCAGGAAAAATAAATAACAACAAGCAACAAAGAAGTTGCAGCTTTTGACACTCTTCTGATATAAAAATTTGTGTTTTAAGTAGCATGCTTTGGAGACTATGATAGATATTGTGAGTAGAAAAGACTAATACTTGTGTTGTTATTATCAATAACACATTGATAATATTATGCACATTATGTCCACCGTGGAAATGCTCACTCTTCGGATGTGAAGGGCAAAGCAGTTGGCTTTGGGGACCTGATCTTACAAACACTTGCTCAGGGGCACTGTGCTTTCTCATGTGTTACCAGGGAAATAATGAAGCAAGTAGCAAAGCATAATCAGGCATGCACTTGTAATGCTCTTGCAGTTGCCACTCTTCCTTGTCACATGGGTTATATACCAAAACTCAAGAGAGAAACCCAGAACCAGTATTGTCTAGAGGTAGGGAGTAGCTTAGGGACTGATTCCCAGGAGGTAAATGACAGTGGTTTCCCTGGGGTCTCACCACTTCTATGCAAGTCCCCCATGAGCCATTAAGCCTGGCAACTGGGGAAGTCTGCAGCATCCCACACGAGGTTGTCTCTTCCTGCAGAAACAAATTTAGATCACCCAAATCCCTGTTGCTGGGCACCCTCTTCTGCACAGGAGCTGCTCGGCCCTGTGACACCTTGAAAACTGCCTAGTTATAGCCCTTATTTAAGCACAGAAAAGTTGATACAGGAATCAGGGCACATACTGTGAAGCCTACACTGTTTTCAGAATTGAATTTCTTAAAGGGAAAGGAGAAATTAGCTTTCCCATTTTGTCTCGTGGGAGAAAACCTGGCATAGCTAATAATCTTTTTAGACAAATAATTTGCATAATTTTACCAAGAACTAGACATTTAAATTTCTGATAAGGAATGTTAACAATTCCCTTTGGTTATAAATAGCTTGCTCCTATGACTTTTTGGTTATTAATAGTTTACCCAGCTCTGATTTGAAACATTTTGATAAATGTTCAGAACTTCAAAGCCTCACATTTGATCATTTATTTAGCTAAACCACTTAGCACAGAGGTAAGAATGTCTTCAAAGCAAAAACTTGCTTTAAAAAAAATCTGCATAAGTTATTGATTAGATATGACTTGTAATCTTTCGGTATAGTTGATTTTAAAAAAAATATTCTAAAAAAATCTTCCTAGATCAATTTATCTTTATTAATTTTTTTTTAAGTTTATCAGCAGTCATGCTGTCATTCCTTTTTGATCCTTTGGAAAAGCATTCCTTTCTTTAATGAAGATGCCTTTCTATTTTATACTTGTTTATTCTAAATTGAAGCAACTTTCCCAAGAATTCCAAAGAGGAATTGCAGTACTTCCTCCTTAATGGCATTTCACCTACAGGCTGTTTAACAGATAAGGCATTTCCATTTTTTATTTTTGTATTTCCTTTCCCACCCTGCTTTTCCTTCTGAATTAGGCACATAATTAGAAAAAAAATATTTCTTCCTGTTAATGTTAATTTTAGGAAAATTTCCACGCTATCAAACTCACATACAGCTCCCCAGCAGTCTTACTTCCATGTCATGTGAGACTTAGTATCTCAGATTCCACCTATCACCTTCCTCCAGGCTTATTCTGGCAAATAAATAATAAACACAAACAAACAAACAATCTAACTATTCCAGAGGAAGAATCAGTGTGTTTCAATAAAGTCCCCAGCCAGAAAGGCAAGGACCACACAAGGGAATCCATAAAGGATGTGGCTGCATTGTGCCCATGAGCGTAAGTTTGCTTTATGCAACTAAAATTTTTAACAACTTAATTCTCACACTGGGTATTTCCTAGTCATAGCAGGTTGGGAGAAGGAATTATTTTCTGGAAAGTTCTATAGATTATCATCACTTTAATGAGAAGTTTGAGGATTCTGTGCTGCTGCTTTCCCTATCAATAGGAGCTTCACGTTCTGGCCAACATTTCCCAAAGGATGTACAAGTGTAAAAGGGCATCTGTGAAAGTCCTCTAAAGGGATTTGATTTAATGAGACATGATAATTAGCTTTTTTTTTTTAAAAAAAAAAAAGCATTACTTAATGGCAATAACTTTTTCAGTAACTATAGAATTACTAAGTGCTCTCAAAAGGTTATTTCACAGGAAGTCACCTTACAAGGTTCTTGAAAATTATAGATAAAAATTTAAATTCATGGATAAAATAAACATTGACACTATGGTAAATAACCATGAGATCGGAGAAATGTAAGTGATCTTGCTTTGTTCCTGCTAATGCTCTTCAGAAAAAAAAAAAGTTATATAACCAACAATCAAGTTACACATCTAGGTATAAGAAAGGTCATGCTTACAGACTCAGCAACTCTAAAACAAAGTCTGTACATGGTAAAGTAGCTATTCTGACAATGTAAATTAAGCTAACATAGCCATGGAAATATTGAGGAATAGCATTACATAGGTAATAGCATTACAGAGGAATAGCATTACATAGGTATCTTCAGCTCAATGCACAGAATAAACAAGGTCAGTATTTGAAAGACTCTTTGAGCAGGGATGGTAGACTAGATCTCCAGAGGTCCCTTTCAACCTCAATCTGTGAAAATTCAAGGCGGTATTGAAGAGAGATGTAAGAATTATTCACAATTAGAAGATATTCATGTACTTGAAAACAGATTTATTAAAAGGATGTGTTCCAGGCACAGGCAGGGCTGATTAGTGCATAATTCCTCAGGTTATCTTTTGCAAAGTTGGGTGTGGTGTTACTCCATAATATTGTATATGTTACATTTACTTGGTCAGGGAGATCCATATAGAACATGAACTCCTACTAGTTAGACAGGGAGGACTGAGAGAAAAAATAAAGTGTGTCATTCAAGACATGCTAAGAAAAGAAAAAAAAATACAAGACTAAGTGGTCAAAAGGTTAATAATAGGTTAACAAAATGACTAGCGAGTCCTACTTTAATAATAATGTAGGAAAAGATGAAGAATGAAGTCAAAAAACCTTGAAGATAGTACAAACTTATTCAGGAAGGTTAAAAGATGACTGATTTCAAACAGAACTTAAAAAGCTGAGCAAAGGGGAAGGTAAAATTCAATACTGGCATAACCATGTAGTGCTTGATGGCAAAAAATCTAAGTTTATTGGAGGAAAAAGTCAGGAACTAGAACAAAAGGCCTTTCTGGAAAATTCAGTAGGAACATTTGCTGAATACTATTGTAGTCCAAAAAGCAAGTAGTAATCATTTCACTTGAGTCTAGAGTACTGAAAACATTTCTGATCTTCACCTTGTCAATGCCAGGCAGAAACAGAGTTTTCAGGGGGAAGGAATTTTAAATGAAGTAGTTCCAAGAGTTCTTCTGGAAGAGACAGCAAAAAGGCTAGATTAAGTTTTAGAGAAACATATACAAAATCCAGAAAGCAAAATGATTGCCAGGTACTCCAGTTTCTACCTTTACAACACAAGAGGGAAAGGCTGAAATGACACCAAGTCAACAAATTTAAAACTGATCAAAAGTGATTTTTAAAGACAAAATTGCATGTGGAACTCCTTGTCACGAAACAATCTGAAAGTCTAAAAGATCAATAGGAATCGCGTTAAAGTTAGACATTCATCTGAGGGTATATAAATCTGCAGGTAGCAAGTCATCTGAATATCTGACAGAAGTTAAATAGTTTCTTTCTTAGAGGATATGCCATATTTACATATCACATGCTGTCATAGGAATATTCTAAATAAAAGCACTAACAATATAAAAATGGTAAAGTCTGTAAGGTAAAGAAAACTTTTATTAGGCCAACCAATACATTTGGGGAAAGAAAAACAACAAAAACCAGCATGCGTTTAAATTTTTTTTTTTTTAAGTCAAAGTTTTACAAACATCATGACTTTTCTGTATGTTTCTCAGAGTCTATCTGATAAAAAAATATATATATTCTCCCCATGAAACTTAACTAGTTCATTTCATTGTGCTGGCTATCATTCTAGAGAGGAAATAAATAAATAAAAAGCAGCTCCACTTCCCAAAAGAATGACATGAGAGAATGAAATATTTCTTTTTGAGGGCTCATTTGGTTCAGTTGTCTTAGGCCACCAGACTGACCCTGACGAGCCTTCCTTGTGATGTCTGAAGTACAGGTTTACAGACAAATCCTTGCAATCCCCTTTGGTTTAACAGTGAGACAAGGGATGTCACATCTCACTGATAAATAGTAATATCAAACTCAAAGTTCAAGTGACTTCTCTACCCCCAAAGGAATATGTCTGTTGGACAAAGCTCTGAAAATAGTTGAATAAAATAATGAAATATCACACAGAGAATAACAGTGCCAGAATTTCAGTCTATAAATTCTGGTCTTTTCGCAATTGAGAAAGGACATTAGAGGTTTTTTTTGGTTTTTTTTTTTTCCTCTAAACAACTTTAGAATTTTTCTGCAGTGTATGTGAAAAAGACATCTAACATGTTAACTGTAATTATATAGTTATATTAATATTATATACTAAAATGACTTAGGTTGAGGTTAAGTTGAGAGCTGAGCCCATTTTCTCTCCATTTACCTCCTGTGTTCACTGTATTTGTTCTTTATCAAGCCCTTCACTATTTTACTCAATTATTTGACTTTTCTTTTTCCAATGTCTCTTCAATGAAGTTTTGGCTTCAATTGTTTTCCCCGCTCTGTTACACTAGTGAAAACACTTCTTTCCCTAGTTCTGTTCCCTCAGACTGTCATGTTTACGCTGTTAAAAGAACATTATTGTGTCATACAGTTGTATGATTCTGTCTTGAGCTTCAGCTTCCTTCTTGTGGGTCTTTTTTGAATATCCAGAAAAACATTTTAAGAAAATGCACTTTTACACGTGCCTATATGTTTTACTGTTTCTAGGTCTGGGTGGCCCTACTTTAGAAGCCTGACCAATTTCTCTGGCCGATTTTTAGCACTAGACTGCCTGTTGCTACAAAGTGGCAAATGGCAAATCCTTTGTTTATTTCCACACAAAAGCAATTATTTCATTGATTGATATTCAGGACTGTATTCTCATACCAAATACCACTACCAATATAAATACTGCTTTGGTTTAATTTATCCTTAATTTGATGCTCTGCTTCTCTGCTCTAATCACGCATTAGAATTTTACAGAAAAGACCCTCCTGAAGTGTCCTGAAGCTCCTTGTATCTCTCAGTCTCATGGTCCTCAATTCTTTTCTTCTCCCTGCATATTTGTGATATTGGAAAGTTCTGTTCGCAACACTTTTCCCCCCAACACACACAGATAGGAAGACAGAGAAACAAGGACTAACATCCATCTCGTGACTAATCCCAGCGTCACACAAAGAATATGTTGAAAAGCACAATTTGAGAAAGCAGGAGAAAGGGACCTTAGTCTCAGCAGCATTTTCTCTTTGATACAAAATTTCAGATTTTTTTTAAAAAAAACTTTAACAGATATTAAATATATTTGAATTTATAGAGCTTAACAGGCTGAATCTTTATCCTATTTTATTTCCTATCCGATTTCATCAAGTCAATGCAATAATGATATAACTGTCCTAACTGAAGTAGGATTAGGGTTACAGTCTTCTTTGCACAAGCTGTATAGATACACATAGGTATATATGCACATAAATATAGAAAAAGAAAGCAACATGAGTGTTGCAGGTACACTCTGCACTATGCATTAGCCCCAAACATGAATATAGCTAGTTATGTTCATGATGGCATGGTTCAAGAGGTTTACTGAAAGTAGTACAAAGAATGTGACACAGATGAAGAAAATGAAGATTTCTAACATCCACTTCACTGTCCAGAACAGTAAACTTTTTAGGCTGATTTCTTAAAGTCACTATTGTCTTCATTTAACCTTGAAGGGAAAGCCAGCATGTGATGACACTATTTATAGAGCATTGTTCATTAATTTATTAGGGTTCCACACAGAGTTTGCTTGTTTCTGTGAACCTGGGCAATATCCTTGAGTCATTGTCCTTGTTCATCCCTTTACCTCAGTCTTCCTGACTTGCAAACATGCCATTAGAATGGACACAACCATTCTAAATGAATAACCCATGTGAGATAATAACTAGAAGGGAGAGAAAGAAGGAAAAAAAATATATGATGACAGTAGAGAAAGTTTCCTGTATTTCCCATGATAATTAATCTCCTTAGAAACTCTCTGGAGTAATTAATAGGGACACTCACTGCGGTTGCTTTGCTATTGACCTGCTCAGTGCCTTTCACTGCCACTTAGGAAGGGAGTGTCTGCTCTGACCTCTACTAAAAACATTTTTTAATCAGCCCACAGAGTCAGCAGCTTCTCAGTTGCCCTCAGGAGAGAGGGCAGTTGACCAACGTCCCTGCAGCTCTGTTCACTGACAAAGATCAGATGCTCTCTGATCCCCACCTACCCTTGCCAGGTATTCATCAGAAAACTATTAGCCCGGCAAAGCACTGGCTTAATGGTGCCTTATCCGGTAATACTTCTCTTACAAATCTCATCAGTGCAACATGACATATTTGCAGGTAAAGGCTGTCATTATTTGATATCTCTCATTCTTCTCCTCTCTGTAGCCTTTCAGTAGGCTCTACTTATGTTTCACTGCCTTTTCGCTATCTCAATAGCAGCCACCTGGGATGTGAACAGGACTGACCCCAGTTGATAGCACTGCTTCACATATGGTCTGTGGCTCAGAAATCATCTGGGGTTGCAAAGGAGGACAGTGTGTATAATATAATATGTCTGCCATATGACAAGAAATCACACAATTTCCCTGAGGTGGGGACAAGTTTTACCACGATGATATAAGCATTAAAGGATTTTTTTTTTTTTTTTTTTTTTGAATAAGAAAAGCATTCTTCACAGTCAGGAAATTCCATCATTTTTTAGCTAGCTTTGTGGTAATAAAAATATGCAAACATCTTTGGTAAGTAGCTTTTCTCTTAGACCGTTACAGTAATCAGCCAACTGGCTGAGTCTATTGACAAGACACAGCGGAGATCTCTGTGTCTTTGCAGCAAGTTGTGAGATGTTGAATGACAGAGCACCACACAAGCACAAACATCTACAATAATTCTTTGCAGTTTAAAGAGAGATGTAGAAGCGCCTATTTGTCTTACTACGAAAGAAATAAGCCATATCCCTGGCTGCCAGTTACAGAGGAATTCATTATCTGGAGAATCCCCTTCCACTTTACTGCAACTCTGCATAGAGATTACATGATAGAAATTACTGACAGCTCCTTCCAATATACTGCAAATAGAGGTGCTTTACAAGGAAGGAAAGTCCCCTCATCTGCAATCCAGACCGCATCAGGATTGCTCTGGAGGCGACAGATGCTTGACTGTCTCTCAGTCTTCTTGTTTTACTGAAAAAAAAATAAAGCCAGGCAGATATCCTGACCACAATCAGTTATTTCTTTGCCTGTAATAAGCAATAAGGAGGAGCTTCTTCTAAGTGAAACCCCTCTAACGGATTTTATCAAGATCAAAGTAATAAGACTCTATGACATTTAGACAATGAATAGTAGAGCCAAATGAGAAATGATACCCTTTGTGTAATTATCACGATCACTTATTGAAACAGTTCATTCTTTATACTTCTACAGGAGATAAACCATTTTTGATAATTTCAGCATTTCTGAAAAGCTGTTTTGTATAGTTTATTTTTCTCTGAACTGCTATCTCTGCTTTCTACTGAAAACCATCTTTGAGGGAAAAGACTTTGTTGGAAAAAAAAAGAAAAAAGAAAAAGCATTTGTGAGCCCTCCTCCCTGTCTTGTTGGAAGGGAGTTCAGTTTTCTACAAGTTCTGCCTGGAAGGATGGTCTTTCTTGCTTCATTCATTAAAAATAGCAATGCAGCAGTATGAATGTATCCTTTGGGATTCGACATTAAATGCAGACTTCTGCATCCTAGGCTGACTTACATCTGTGAAGCGCTTTTGATGTCTCTCGGCACACCACAGCAGCTGTCCCTCGTAGTAGGCATTTGAATTGATTAACACGCTTGCTCCTTTCTTCTTTCCCTCCTGCTCTCAGGGCTGCACCTTGAAAGATTTACCACACTCCAGAGGGGTGAGGCACTCTGTGGATGCCCGGAGGACAGGATAATTGCTGAATCAAAATCTCCCATGAGGATGTGAGCTTTGAACTTTGCTTTCAAGATTTAAATTCTCTAACTACCTTTTCTCAGCATATGCGTAACAGATTGTTAGAGAATAATATACTAATAAGAAATGCATCATTAGAGATAATCAGGAGAAAAGAGAGGAGCAGTATCCTTAAAATATTGTCTGCTAAGATTCAGACACTAAATCTCTAGTCCGGTCAGTAATTAAACACATAAATACTCAGAGAGAGTTCCCTGGGACTGCTCAAGTACACAGTTATGTGTATAAGCATTTACACTATTGGGATTTAATAATAAGAATCTAATTTTAAAAAAAAAAAAGGTTAGCAACCTAAATCATGTTGAGTCACTATCAGAATTGTACTACAGATCCAAACCAATTCAATGTTGTTTTGGACTGAACATATAAATCAGAATTCCTTGTTTTATTAAGTATTGACCCCAGTATTTTATTTTGCAATATCTAGTAGCATTAACATATTTTGGGGATTATCAAAAGAGAAGATTCTTAGAGGATCTGTGGTTGCTAGGAGACTGTTACTTCAGTCCTGCAAATCTTCCACACTGCAAAGAGCAAACTGGCAATAATCAGGTTTTCCTACCAGACAGCGCTCAAACAAGTAAAGTTTAGAGCTTATTATTTAAAATTTTCGATTTAGTCTTGCTTCTGTAGAATAGGAAAGTGTTGGAATTGTTGTATTTCTGTCTTGTAGTATAATGTCACTCTTACTGATCAAAAAAGTATCGTCTTTGGTGTCCAATATCCAGAAACTTTGTTTCTGTGCACCAGTAGTTTCAGGTAGCCCTATGAAACGCTAAGTCCATTTAAGAAAATTTAGAGCAAGAGTTTTGCTGACCTCAGAACTGCAGTATCCTTTCCCCGTGCACACCAAGGCTGTCACCCGAGCAGCCAGCACATACACAAAGCTGCAGCTCCTGCACTTTTAGGGCCAATTTATAGCCCCAACAAAAGCAAATGCATTCCCCTCCCATGCACCTACCGATCTCAGAGTCCTCACAAACCCACTATCTTCTTATTGAAGATAAGGTGAAATAACACCTTTGATCAGAACTGCATACATGTTGTATGCTTCTTTAGCACTGTTTAAATATATATCAGTGACAAATGTATTCAACTATTAACAATAAGTGTCATTCTTGGCTTTTCAGTTGTTCAATTTAACATCACAGTATCGAATCCCAAACTGCCACCCACTAAAATCAGTCTTTTCCAAGACTCTGACCCAAATTTCTGGTTAACCTCAAGTATCTTAATTTCTTATTGCATTCTGATCTTAATCTTCTCCATCCTCATCTGATACAATAGTCAAACTCCTTTCTCTGTGTGATAAAGGTAAGGGCAGTAAACATATCTGAATGAAACTGCCTGTGGAAAGAGAAGTGGGGGAGAGAAGAGAAAGTCACAGTTAAGGCAGAGTGTGATGGACTGCCATTCCTTCCAGAGAAAGCAAGGTTTCCCTTCCAAGTTTTCCAGTAACCTTTTGCTCCTTCTCTAATGATTCAAACCTGATTTGCAGCTATATTTGAGTACCTGATACACGTCATTCCAAAACCTGACAGTTTTTTACAATAGCATGCCCTGAATTTGGTATTTGTCCCTGACTAGGGCAGGAGTATATAGTAATAGTAGCAATGAACATGGCTGAATCATTGACAAATTCAACCCTAGCCATCTCCTCTTTCTTGCCTTGACAACTAGACTATTGAATTCCAACAGGATGAAAATCTAAAAATAGCACTGCGTAGAGAAAGACTGCAAGCAAAGCCACTAGATAATACAGGCTCAATGCTCCTGTGAAACGTGACACGTGCAAAAGCCAGATGTAATTTTAACAATACAGCTTCCTTTTCGACAAAGGAATCTCCAGAGCCTGATTTAATGTCTCCACAGTAAAACCTCACAATTCCACGTTTTGTGTGGGAGTAAGAACAGACTTTTTTTTAAACTCACAGAATAGAGCCTCTGAGAAGAATGTTAATGCAGAACATGGTGAATATAGAAAGAAAAGACCTCTTATGACCCTCTAGCAATTAAGACACCATCTAAGTCTGGCATAAAAGTTACCTTTCGCTTAAAATTCTTACAATCACACAACCAGATTGAGAAATGCTGTCAGAGAAGAGTAACACTGTGGCTTTGCAGATACCAAAATCACTGCAGTTTAGAAAATATTTTGCCTTATTTACTATGTGGTGCTATACCAGAGAGCATCTGGCTGGCTTTTATACAGGAGTGCAGAGAGGTGCAAAGAAAAGGAGCTTTTATCACCTTAACATGCTGCCTAAGAAGAGACCAGGAGAGCAGTTAGAATAAGTACTCAGAATCAGCTAAAGACTTGAGAAATTGGTTCAATTCTCTTATAGCATCACTATCTGACCTTGGGACTCCCTGAAAAAACTCAAGGTCAGAGAAGAAAAGCCCTCTTGCCTCATAGATTCTTTTGGTGACAATTAATATTAAATATTTTAGGCAATGAGTAAGGTATTTATACGAATATATATTCACCTTCAGGTAAATAGTTGACAACACATTATAACTTGCACAGCAAGAGCCAACAGCTACCAAGGCACACCACTTATTAAGCCTGTTTTACAGGTGCACATTTGCACGTGTTCTAACATCACTGGGGCTCAGATGAACAGAACAGACTTGGCAGTGGCTTCTGGAGATAAAGTGAATACCAGCATCATCAATGGACACAGCTTCTAGCAATAAGATTCCTTCTTTTCTTCCTCATACTTATGTTTCCCTGGCACATAAGCCAAAGTGGTAACTTGAGCCAGTTCCTTTGATTTCGAATGGCATAATAATTCTTTTCTAGTTTGCTGTGGATTTGAGGATTTTTTTTCTTTTTAAATCTCATCCATAATATTATTAGGAAGATCCTATTGCTTTGGTGGAGAGAGAGAGACTGGCTTGAAATAGAAAGATCAAAGATCTCCTTAATATTATTCTCTTGCTTCCTTCTTTTATTGCTTAAGTAAAGTTCTTTCCTTAAACAACTACAGACCCAAATCTCAATGATCTATCATAGTCCGTGGCTTTTTATCCATGGGAACACCCTTTGTTCCAGAAATAGACACAGTACCACTGGCGTGGCTTTGAAGCACTGCACACATTGGTTGGAAATGGAATAAAAAAAGGTGAATCAATAAACAGATATTCTTTTCCACCAGAACTGTGTGACAGATGTGAAAGCTTTGAAGCTGGGCTTTCTTTTCAAGGAAATATCTATGACATTGCCTGGGTATATCAGTGCACCTTGTTTATTTTATTCTTCCCTGTCCACAGACGAGTTCATAAGTGACAAGAGGCATGAAAACAAATGCACTATTTTTAGGAAACTCACTCAGGTCCCCAGGGCCTGGGTCTCTAGGAAGCAGCAATGCCTTAGGAACTGACATATGTTGAAGGCAATAAAGCAGAGAGCAAATTCCCTCTAGGTTTGTTAGCTTTGCTTTTTCTGGCTTCAGTGTGAGCCCATTATTTCCTCTTCCACGCTGAATATATGGAATAGTTGATTCCCCTTCTCTTTCCAGCTATCTTCTCCTTGCTTGAAGATGATTGTATTAATTCATAGTTTTGCTAGTAAATTTATCCTCCTCTTAGCATGCTGTTTGCCTTTCCCTATACTCTTGGGGTACAAATCCAAAAATATGTAAAAAGCTACTTAGTGCAGCAAGAAAAAAAAAAAAGGTGAATCTTTGTATTACAGGTGATTCTTCTCAACATTTTGGGAGTATAGAGAGATGTATAAGGAACAGAAAATGCATGTTTTGTTAAAAACAACTCTATGAGTGTAGGATGTAGGATTTTTGCAGTTCTGCCCCCTCTGTCTTCTCTCTCCCACTTCCCATCACCAACATGCAGAAAGAAAAAAATCTCCACTAGAGAGAGACATATGTAGAGATGTAAAGATGCAAACAAACAAATATGTAGGACTTTATAGAACCTACATCAGCTATGTTAGGATTCTTATTTCATCCTGGTTAATGATGGCTCAAGTTTTGTTCCTAGTAAGTAGGACAAAACCCCTTATAAGACAGGAGTCAGCACACCAAGATACTGTAGTTAATCCTAATTAGCTCAGATATCACTTTAGACTATATATTGACAAATAGTAGCTTTTTAGATGGCAACTACTGTGACTAAATATATTAATGCAATGCCTGTGATTACCATTAATGATGCCTGTAATACAAACACCTACATAAATATATTGGCAATGCACAGTAAATAGCGCTGCATATTTGTTTAAGAGATACAAATTCCAGTTAGTCTGTGCATTTAGTGCCCTGTGCAGTCTGTGCATGCAATGTTAGTGCATTTCTTTTGGCTCCTCAGCCTCCATTCACTTACAGTATTTACGGAGGTACCTCATGGGGTCAAGCTAGCTGAAGGTGAATGACCCTGTGGTCAAGCTAGCTGAAGGGGAATTGTGCAGAGGGTTACTTGGACAAGCAGTGTGGCTTCATCTCTCCCTTTTAACCTTTTGTAATTCCAGGGCCTCATACAGTGTTGAACAACTGTAAAGAAAACATAGCTCATCAATCCACTATCACTAACATAGGTGCAGTTGTGTCTCTACATGATGCAGAAAATTAAAATAACCACACATTTTTTTAGATAGTTAAAAAATGGTTTTCCTTTTCAGATATATTCATACAGCTCCTAGCACCATCATCTCTATCGATGGCAACATGGACTATTTTAATGTGAGAGATCAGTTAAGTCATGGTAGTCATATGTACAGGGTCAAATCATCTAACTGACAAAAAGTTCTTTAAATGATTCAAATGGAGTCTTAAGTGTCATTTTAAGGCAGGAAGCTGCCAATTACGGATAGTCTTTGCTTAGGTTTCACTGTAGAACTTGCCAAATAGCATAGAGAACAAGTGCAGGGCTGTTTTCTGAGGGATTATAGTATCTCACCCCAGCTGAGTACTGGATATGATGGAAGTCACTTTGACACACCAAAATTGCCTTTTAAGAGCAGACCCTCCAGCTGTATAAGTCAGCAAGGCTTGACTTCACTGGAGCTGCGCTTATTTACCCCTGTTGGGATTCTGTCTCTGAGGCTTTACAGAGTGAAAATGAAATCAAGGAAGCAAAACAAAAATTCTAAAACAGTAGTATAAAAAACAGTTTGAGAATGTTATGCTTTCCCGAGCATATGAAGAAAAGCCTGTACATTACACTTTCAATTTAATTTGTGGCTTATGTGGTTCGTATTTAAATATGCAGTATACGCTATAGAGGACTTAAGGCCTATAGCGTTAGAATAATTAGGCAAGGTTTCTTTTTATTTTGTTTTATTGTGATTGTTCCCTAGACTCTTTCAGACAAGATTTCAGTGAATTTGGACTTTTATAAAGCTATCAGTAAAGAGATCTTTAGACATACCCATAGAAAAGGAAGAAAGATGACCCACTGCATAACTAAAAGTCAGCTGGAAGTTCAGGATAATTTTGATGTGGTCCAATTATTGGAGCAATACTTTAGCATATCTAGCAGTAGGCATGATAACATGACAATCATTTTAGCATACCTGACTGAGTAAAGAACAGCAGCAACTATGATAGATAATGAAGGATCAAACCAAGCCTGTTCACCCTGGTGATACCTGTAGCCTTCACTTAGAATCCTGACCCATCTGGCACATGAAGTAGAAAGCCCAAGAGCAAAGGTTTTCACTGGGCATACTGGCTTAAAAGTTGTAAAGAAAATACAAGACGAAGAAGGGTGAAGGAGTGAAAGTTTCTATAGTAGGTAGAAACAAGGATGCACAGGTACAGGTTTCTACGGTAGGTAGAAACAAGGAAATCAAGGATGCAGAAGTACAGGAAAATGAGATA
>JAVCKT010001523.1:0-14943 GCA_032273925.1 Rhynchotus rufescens
CATATCATTAAAGTCCTCATTTCTGAGATTTTTTTTCCCTTTAAGGGGAGTTTGCACTACTACTTGTTCCTTCACCTGTCAGACCCAGAGCAGCAAAACTAATTTTATAAACCTCTTCCAGAAGGACTGATGCTTTTTCATCTCTCAACAAGCCCGCTATGAATAAATCAGTTCTCAATAATTTTATAATCTTTTAACCAGACTGGGAAATCTTTCCCATACCTGACCTAGAAATTTCTCAAGGATACATTTGGTTGTTATATTTCTAAAGTTTAATACATGGGCTTATCTATCACTCCAGACCACTCCACTCCAAGTGACAAAGCCTCCTTTCTACGATAAGTGAAATCAATAACCAATTAAAAAAAAAAAAAACAAAAAACAAAAAAGCAAACATGAATAGTTTCAACGAAAGGCAACAATGGGCAAGAAGATTCTTCAAAAGGTTAAAAAAAAAAGAAAAGAGTTCCAAAATTAAACAAAAAGTTAAGCAAATGGTTCGTTTTCAGGTTTTATTTAATTTTGTCATTCAAGTTAATGCCATGTTTATTTCTATGTCTGTAGGAAAAAGATGAAGACCAATTCCTATTGAAGTATTTGTGGCTTTGAGAAGTCCATTGTGTGAGGCACTGTATTTTATTAGGCATCTTGCTATTACTTAAAAAACAAATCTACATGTGTTATTTTCCAACAGCCCTGGTTAGTCCAGCAAAAGGCAGTACTTCCCACTACAAACTTGGCTGTGCACATACACATGACGGTCAATTTGACTTTGAAGTCTGCTCGACTTCCTTCCTTTCTTCCTTGCTAAAATTAGTGGTTCATGTCAGAATCCACCATCTCCAACCTTCCCTGCACCCAATAGTAAAAGTAAAAGCAAATATTGTTCTGAATCTTGGATATTAGTTCTGCTCTTTCATTTGTTTTGAGACCAAAATGATCATTCTGTTAGAATTTAGAGATCGATCAGTTAATCTAAACCAAACTGTGCACAGGAAGCTTCCAATATAATGTGAAGCAATCTCTGGCGCTTCTATTTCCAGTTTAAATCACATGAACAATTTTTGCATGAGAAGATGAAAGATTCTGGGGAAGTATTTGCAAATCCTGGTGAAGCCAGTCTCACAAAGCTGCCACCAGCTTCCTCTAAAGAGGCTGATTCACAGCAGGAGCCTTGCAGGTGTCCTGAAGAACACCTACCTTTCCCCTGTAGAAACCTTCTTCCCATTGGTTTTAGAAGAAACAATAGGGATTGACATCCTGGTGGAAAAAATTAGTGACTCACCGTTAACCAAAACGTCTGTGAAAACAACAGACCAAAAGAGCTTTTTACAAATCCAGAAGTCCTGGCAGAAGCATATCTGAGAAGTCCATGTTGCATTAGAAACATCTGGATACAGGAAGTTTTATCCAGAGCTTCCAAACCAATTGACCAATCCTACGTACATGTACTACTTACATTTGCAAATGCAAAGTTCAATTAATGACCTAAGAAACAAATTCCACTAATCAAATGCAAAATGCATTTGATGCAAAAGTTATCCAACATGGCACAAATAAATTATTGCACAAATACAACTTGAAGACATACTTTTTTTGAGGGGGGGGAGTTCTTGTCTATAAAACCAATGTATTTTGATGCAAAGATTTTCTAAGGAAAACTTTCTTGTTTCCTATGGAATTGTTTGTTTACTGTGTAAGCTGTTTTCAGAAGCATCAAATTGAATTTCCTCAAAGCAGAAAAGTGTCACATAAAGGCAATTGCATGGAAGTCTACAACTGAAGAGAGAAAAAAAAAAAAAAAAGAAAAAAAATGCTGAGCTCATCTTCCACCTCCCAGCTGCAGGACTGGGAGCAGGAGAGGCTTGTTTGAGTGTCATAAAAGTTCAGTGTTACTGGTGTATCTAAAGCTACAGGTGACCACACAATGATACAGTGGAGCTTTTCTTTCCTCCTCCTGTTAGGGCCACAGAACTTGCATTTGCTCTCTCTCTTTTCACCTGCCTCTCTTGCTCCAGGCATTCCCTCTGAGCATACTCCAACCTGTTCCACACATCCATTGGACACACATCACTCCCCATTTGTGTGGGTCCCACATCACTTTCCATTTCCCCTCAGATCTTTCCTGAGTTTCTCCCTGTGACTCAACATGCCTTCATGTTCCTGTATGAACAAAGCCCCCACACTTCCCGCGCTTCCCTTTTCCTTTCACCTCTGGATTCACTGAGCACATTCTTTGCAGCCACCGACAGAAGCAGCTTCTTCCCTTATCATTCCACCTCTTGCCAGTTTCAACTGAAGTGACTCCCAGGCTGTATACAACCTAAGAGGCAATGCATAATTCCTGTCCTTCTTGAGCATCAGCTCTTTTCCAAGAGCTTTGTCCACAATCCCTCTCACTTCTTCCTTTATACCCATCCCTAGTAAATGGTAAGATTCACAAACTAAAGTGTCCTCTCTAGTCTGAGAGCTCAAATCAGTCACTCGACACCAGAACCTTCTGCCAAACTAGAGCCATTTCCTGCATCTTACGCATCTTCTAGATGTCAAGATGTTGTCTCAAGTCCAACAAATCTAAATAGGGCTCATCATAATTTCCATGAAAACATCTGCCACCCTTTCCCTCACGCACTATGGATAAACTGCATCACTATCAGCAAAGCTTCAGGACATCGCTTCTGACACTGACCTGCCTGGGTCCTCATATTGAGACTCTGCTAAAGTTCTGTCCATTCTCTTTGTGCAGCACCATACAGAGCCAATAGGCTGTTTAAAAGTTCAGTTCTTTGCTGGATTTTGTCCATGCTTTCTTGGCATCTTTATTTGGTTGGAGTACCTCAGAAAAACTGCTGATCTTCACCTTTAGAACCTGGTATAATACATTACATTAGTATTTGCCACCTCCCACGTAATGGCAGAGCAGTTATTTCAACTCTGATTGCTCAGTGATGTTTGTTGCCTCCTTACTATCTTTAAACGTTTTTATTTTTCCTCACTTCATACTTTTTTTTTTGCACTTAAAACTTGGAGCAGCTCCCATTTGTACTTAAAAAATGAAAACTCCTAATCTCTTCCACATAACAAAAGGTTTTTAAGCAGATATGATGCTTGAGGATCTTAAAAACAATTTGTCATACAGACACTACAGTCTCTCTTGGTAAACATTACTGCCCTGTTGTCTGTGTGTGTACATAAATCTTCCCAGACACTTCTGTGTGGGTTTTTTTTTTTTTTTTTTTTTTTTGCCTTTGTTTTGCCTTTTTAAAAAATATATATATATTCAAACTGTCATCTTGGCAAATTAGGGATTATCTTGTCTGTGCTAATAGACTAGAGCAAAACATCCTCCTCTGCAACTATGATTTTTAAGCACTGCAAAAGTAGTGGTAAAAATAATAACAACATACAAAATGCAATCCAGATTCGTGAGCTGGAAAAGAACCAAGTCAATTGAATAAATTATTTACAAGAGATTGTTCTACCAGATGAAACTGAGCTAAGAAATAATTAATCTCGTTGCATTAAGGCAAAGTTTTTGTTTTCATTGCTTATTAGTCAGTTTAAGTTTCTCAGCCTTCCATGGCTAGGAAGTTGGATGCAAAGTAGAAGACTTAGAATGAGAGCATATGCAGAATTACTCCTCCAGCATAGAATAATCCCTCTAGGACTCATTCTGCCTGACTATGATAAATCTGTTTTGCAGTTCTTCAGGTTTCAAATAAGGGATTACTGATGATAGGACTGAAGGAGCAGCAGATTTGTATGGAACATAAGGAACTTTGGCACTGGGAAGGAAAATATTCTCCAAAGTCAGGGGCATTCAGGAGCATTATTTCAATTGCAGAGTGTGATATCCATTATTTTATACATATATGAAATCAGATACAAGGGCAAGGAGAAAAGCATTTTAAATGAAAACAGTATTTGGGCAACAGAGTTAGTTTTGTTTACATTTTTTAGCTGTGAATTTAGAGATTTTGGTTTCAGCAACTATATCACTGTAAATCTGTTCTGGAAATTTTAAAATTATTTCTCAAAGATGAGAGAAATAATAAAAAGCTAGTTCATATACTAATGGGAAATTTTCTAAAAAGACCATTTCAACATGGGAAATCAGCATGTATGACAGACTTGAAACAGTTTTAGTATCGGGAAGCTGCAATGGTTGTGTCCGCAGGACCAATACAATGCTAGAGATGAAGTAGGATTTCATAGTAGCTAAATATTGCAGCAAACTTAGAGCAAATGAAGCTTGTTTTTTTCTCCTGCAACTTTTGGAAATGAAAGCTTAATTTAGAGAAAGGATTCCTAGAGCAGAACTAGTATACTCTTATGAGAGAGAGAGAGAGAAAAAAAAAAAAAGAAGTGTTTCCTTAAATACATGTTTTTTCCAAAAGGTAGAATCAGAATCATCTAGAATGCATCAGGCGGGGGGGGGGGAAAGAAAAAAAATAGCAAAAACAGGGAGAAGTCTTTCACATTTTTACATTCATATGTAATGGAGGGTAAAAAAGGGAACAAGGGAAGCCTCTGGAGATGGTGAGACCCCTTGCAGGTTGACAAGCAGCACAATTGCACCAGTCACTTTTGCCCAAGGTTGTCTCTGTGTGCAACATGTTGCTTGCAGTGTCTTCCTACAAGAGGCAAAGTTACACATCCTAGAAGGGAAAGTAGGGTTTCTATGAGATTAGGGTTTTTAAGAGATCCATAAGCACCGTTTCCCTCGGGTATTTTTCCAAATTCTCTCTCCTCGTGCTGCTTTTCTATTTCCCAAGCTGCTGTTTTCAGCCTAACTAGCCAGTAGTGGCTTCCCCCAAGTCCTTCTTGCGGCTTCTCTCTCTGCCTGCACTGACTCAGGACCTGGTACCCTGCTCTGCTCTAACAGGACCTGACTTCCTGGGTCCACCTGGCTGTACATGGGTATCTGAAACGGCCCCTTTATTCATATTAAATATAAACACAAGCATTCTCCACCTATCCCTATAAGACAGGGCAAATACTAGCAGGAAAAAAAAATAATGAAGAGGGAAGTTTAGAGAAAAAAATCAAAAGCAAAAACAAACAATTTGTTACTGTATGATATTTTGTTTCATCAAGGCATCCGCAGCCATGCCAGGCAGATATGTGAGGTAGGTTTTATTTCAGGGAAGTTTCCAACCTTCAGTGACCCATGAACAATGGTATCATATAAGTACCATTGCATGTCACTTCATACTTCCCTTTTCCTGACAATCCAGCATATTTTTGTGGTTGTGAACGCTGGAGAAAATACAGACTATGGAAGAGCCATTTTTATTAGGTTCTTCATCAGCACTGAATTTTCATGTAATATATAAGATGTAAAATACATTAATCTAGTTACAAGTCTATGTACTGAGCTTTCAAACAGCAGTTGTAAATTGTTCAGTCAAGTTCAAAGTTGCCTCTTGCAATTTAATTCACATGGGTTTGAAGACACAACATCTCACAGCCAGTAGTTACTGACATTTGCAACCTTTGCAGTGCCCAGCACATGCCATTCATAGATCTCATCACTATCAGCTTCAGCTGAAGAGGAAGGGCTTGGAAGGCCCTGCTCCCACCCTGGAGCACGATCATTTTAGGTAATGTGCAATAAACTCCTGCATGCCCATGGCTAATCCTCCCTACATGGGGATACTGCCCCAAGGAAGCAGGCAGAGAGCGAGCTGGAGTGAAGCAGGACAGAGCAACAACAGAACAGTTGTGACTTTTCCATCCACGTTAAGGCTCTGCACTGCATCATCTTTAGTCATTAGCAGTAACTGCTCATTTACATTCTTTTGACTTTTCTTATTAATGCTCCACTGTATGCCATAAACAACTGATTAGGACCAGGGGATAGGCCAAATCCTACTGAGTGCTCTGAGGTGATTTCTACTCCTGTTTCTACCATTTGCATGACAATTCAGGACAACGCAAGTTAAGATTAAAATATACCTAGGTCAAGAGTAAAGCTCAGGTCATTGCAGGCAATTCACTCAAAGGTGGATACTGAAGAGGTGCATGGAGCACAAGCCCCCTGAGCTATTGCTCTTTCCAGGGCTGTTTACCTTACTATGCACATAGCAGCAAAGGTCTGTGAGCTCCTGCCTAAGGCAACAGAGTTCACCCACACACAGGAGAAAAGGTCACACATCTTAAGAGACCACTGTCCTCACAGCAGAGTTAGTTCTGGCTCGGCTCTCAAACCAAGAGCGTACCAAGGAGTAAAATAAAGCGTAAAGACTGCGATCAATTACACAACTTACTGTTCTGTATGCAGGACAAGGAAACACAGAACGTTTTAATTGCTGAGACAGCTCATTTCCTACGCCATTCTTTGAAGGCTGCTCTGATTCTCAAGTGCAAACACAAATAGTACAGAATTCCGCTTACTAAAAATCAGACAGCAGGTCATGAAATTCCACCCATGAAGTAACCGTTCTCTTGCTATTTCATACTGCACGCTCTACCTGAAAGGGAGACAAGAGGAGTTTTAGAAGTCAATTTATTTCTACTGGGAAATTCTACTGCTTGTGCATCAAAAACCATAGCAGGAAATGTAACATAAAAGAAGCACACTCAGTATTCTAGTTATTGCAAAATCAAAAGAGAAGCAGCAAGTTAAAGGTAGTTTTATGTATTATACCTCCCCAAGTTTTTCCATGTCAGGTTTCATCGGTTTATGGTCATATTTTCCTTTAAAATAAATTTTCTTTCACTGTAAAGCAGCTATACTGTGCTTTCTCTATAGTCAAGCTCGTATCAAAACCAAACTAAAAAAATATTACAATAGTAATTTGGTTCTGTAAATGTTCCATGTAGTTTATAATAAAAATAGGTAAAGCAAAGTTTCTCTGTTCTTTGTGATTGCTAAACTAATAAAGATTAGACTCTTTACTTGGGAATTTTCCAGCCACTATAGTAAATAGCCTTAACAGCAACCAGCTTTGTGAGAATTGTTTCTACCTCGATATTATACTTGCCTAAATTTATATTCTGAATTTTAATTTTAACTTCTATCATCATTAGCTGCTTCTCATTTTTAATACTGTAGCTTTGTATTTCTGTGAATTGTTCTGCATGGAGTATGAACCCTCAAAGAAATAATCTAATCTATTCTGTAATCTGTGTTTGTGCTTTTCACTTACTGGAGCTTCTTCATCATCATCAAGTGGCTGACCAAAATTATACACTGAATCTAATTCAGTAGAAAAACTTCCAAGTATAAAATCAGATTCAGACTGAGAAAGTTAAATTCATATGGAAAGCCACATTCATTTCAGAGGGAGCTTATTAAACAGATCCATCAGCAATCAGGGATGACCTGCCCATCTTTTCTTACTACCTACCTGGAAATGGCAGGTTGGAGGAATCCCCAGTGGGAGTGGCTAAGGACTGTTGTACTGTGACTGGTCTGACCCATGTGTTGGGCCATCCTCAGGTCTGCAAGGACCACGGTGCTCCATTAACTCTCCATCAAAATGGTGCTGCCTGGCGCCCTGGAGAACATTTCATCTGCATCTAGTCACCACGTGGAATATGCCCCACTACTACTACACCTGTACCTAAACAAAGTACTAAAACATAGCATGGAAGCTCTAAAACATTAAAACACCATTTTTTCAATAGTTAATAAAACAAAATCAACCGTTAAAATAAAATCTAGGATTCATGTATTCCCTGATGATGTATGTCATGGAGATGACACTAGTATTCTAATATATGAGGCATAAACGACCCATTGAATGCAGGAGAGCTCTGTTCGAGTGTATGGTGTATTCCATTGCTAAAGTATTTTGGTGTAAAATGGTGTATTCCATTGCTAAAGTATTTTGATCTGTGGGAATCTATAAGCTACCAAGTTAGGCATCTGATAAAGGCACATCCTTGCCGCAAAAAGCTGAGCCCTGGCAGAAGGACAGGCAGGGCATTACTGCACCATTCAGCACTGACACCTCTTCTTGTTAATCGGTATCTGATGAACTACAAATAAGCTACATTTTAGCATTCTAACTATTTTCACTCTGTTTATGTTTGCCCAGATCAAATAGAAGGAAATAAAACTTGATAAAATCAACACCTAAGAATCTATCTCCTTCTACTTTACTCTTTTAAGTGGTAAATCCATAAACAAACGTCATATCTTTTTTAGAATTTTGACAGCATATGAAAGCATGTTTAATTCTGCTTTTGTTTAATTTTGGAGGCCAGATGTTCTAATGTAGTTCAGGACACTATCTTACATCCTCCACTGCCTGCTCTATTCTTACATTCCATCATCTGTTTATTTCTTCTCCACCCTTTGCTTTATCTTCAGGGGAAAAAAAATAATAATATAAAACCCACCTGCAATCCACCCACTCAATCTGCCAACTCCATGTTGTCATTTTCTACATACCTATGATTCAGTGTTCTTACCACACCATATTTTCAATAGATCTGACTCTTCATTTGCCTTCCTTCCATACTTTATTATATGCAAGTACCCCACAATAGCTGGCTTCTATCCCCTACCTCTAACTGTTATCTGCCCTCATAATTTAACCAGACAATTTAGAAAGAGAACAGTTGTTTGTCTACAAATTGTAATCTGCATAAAACTGAAAGAAAAAACTGTATGTAAAACTGAAAAGGGAGTTATTGTATAGCAGAAAAGGAAATGCACTACAAGGCAAGCTCATAATAAAGATTTCTAAGAACACAGCATGTTAGAATGGCAATGATAATGGTAGTGATAATGCAGACCATGGACAAGACTATCCTGTGGCCTAAGCCAGATTGCTGTAGTCTGTAAGAGCTGCAAACTGATTGCTTACTTTCATCCCGGCATGCCAACCTTAATTTAATCCTTATTTAAGGCCTTAATTAAATCAAACCTCTATTTTCCCTCTACCTACTTTTTACATCTAGAAACCACTTCCCCAAGTGAACACGTCAACCCCACAACTCCTCAGTCAGACACACTAGATAACAGAGCCTTTTGCATCTACTCTACAAACTGGCAGTCTCGGTAAACTAAATAATATACTTCTGCTTTTGACTGAAAGGGGAAGAAACCCTCACTAAATAGCTCACCAAATGGCTGCTTTAGGCTCAAAAATCATGAAAGGACTATTGTGAAAGAAATAATGAGGTTCAGATGTCTTTCACAACGCGTTCCCAAAAAAGTCAAAATGACTATTACTGTGTTTACATCCTCAAGACAGCTTTGATTCCATCTACCCTCCTGTCTCTTCACTTGACCTTATGCCATCTGCCTGCCCAAAACCAGAAGAGACAAGACTTGGGAACTCTAAATTTTCAGATCTAGGCCACAGCTAAATCTCACCAATTGAGACATTTCTTTCTGCTTAGGACATTTCCTATCCAGCCAGCGAGCCAAAAACCTTGACCACATTTTCACCATGTCAAGTATTGCAACAGTATTTTCTCTGGAGTTATAAAGCACAGTCTTGTCCTGCTTTCATCTATCTAGAAATCACTGCAAAGATCAGCTCTTATCTTTTGCCCTTGGCCTCCTTTCACCTGCATCTCTCCATTGTTGAACATACCACATGAAAATGAAGCTCTTTCTCTTCCCTTTTTCACCCTGCCTATCTATTCAACCATGAGGAAAGACTAGGGCCCATTTGCAGTCAGACTTTCACCATAATTGTTCTCCTCAAGACAGCACCTTCTGCAGAAACTCACACTTGCAAGCAGCTCCCATTAAACAAGGGGGAAGCCTTTTTCAGACTTTTCCTGTCCACAACCCTTTGCCATGTTAGCTGGACTAGCATGCTGACCAAAAGTGCCTCACTGTCTCTTCCCAACTCCCCCTTCACTTCCAGTGCTCTGCTTGGATCCATCTGTTATCTCATGCTTCACACTCCGGGTGCAAGCTGCATTCAGGGGAGAGGGGAGAAGGGAAAGGAAGGATGTTGCAAGTATCATGTGTTTATACAGTTCTAGGCACAATAGAGGTTTTCATGCAAAAGGATGGTTCCTAGACACTGTGAGAGCAAACAAACAAAACCAGCAAGCCCAGCACAGAGGCTGCTCTGCCCAGGCTGTGGGAGCTGGACTCACCCAGCGCAGGGTTGGCTACTGTCACCTCAACGTGGCTCCCTTTAAACAGGCTATCCTTGGCCACCCAGTGCCCACCTTGCAGGAATTTCACAGCCCTGTTCCCACTGCCACAAAAAGGAGCCCAAACTTTGGAAAATCTCCTACAGTAGCTTTATGTTGTGCCTGTGACTTGGAGCAGACCCCAGCACACTGAGTCATCTCGCCTACTGACAGGGCTGCTTCCTGCCTGGAATGGCAGGAGGAACTCCAGGCTTTTGCAGTGGAGAAGAGAAGCCCACAGCGTGCAGGCCCGGGCAGTGATTACAATTCCCCCAGAACACTCTCCCACTCACTACGCTTCCGCCTTACAGGCTCCTGCTGACAGACTGCGCCCCACGTTCACAAGGTCCCCGAACCTGCAGCAGCTGCTGGGCAGGATGATGGGCACGGTGGACCTCAGCTCCATTGCTGCACCACGAGGCAGTGGGAGAAGGGGGACAGGCCTCCTGCCAGTTCCCTGGGGACCACTGCCAGCCACTTCCAAAAACCTGGTGAAACTGTGAAAAACATTGTCAAGGACAGAAAAGCATCCAGCTGCCTGCAAGGAGGAAGCAAAGCAGCGCTCTCTGTGCTTAGGAGTGGGTTCTGCTTGGTTCACTGCTCCTTTTCCAACTATGAAGGCAAGTACTGGTAGGGGTGAGAAATATTGAAGGGAGAGCAAAGAACTGGAGAAGGTTCAGAAGCAGCTCCTCTCCTCCAGGGAACAACAGTGCCTAAAACAGACTGGCCAGTTTGGAAACATCTGGAGACAGGAAACTGCATAACTGGAGCATAGCAGACAGCTCTGGAGATCAATCACCTAGCCCAGCTCCTGCTCACAACAAGGCGAGCTTCAAACAGCACCCATAGACCTGCAGGAGGTCTTTGCTCTGTGCTGACCTCACGGGGCTGGCAGGTTCCAGGACCTGAGCCAGAGTCTAATGTTTGCAGCAATGGAAACAGGAGGTGGCTTAACCCAGGCTCCACACATCATGTGAACACCACTCTCAGACTCTAGACTTTGTACAAGACATGGTACTTGCACTGCCATAATCAAAGGGATTGGAGATACCTCCACCACAGAGAGTCATTCGCTCCTCCACCCATCTGCATTCTCCACTTCTTCTGCCACATCAGTGTTATCCAGCAGGCTCTTCATCTGCATGCAAGAAGGAAAGGGCAGAGCCAAGCGCCCTGCACACAACAAAGACACTGTGTCCCAGACTACTTCTCTATCTGCACCACTTGTGAAGGAAATGGGGAGGGAGGGCTCGGGGGGATCAAAACACTCAGTATGAGAAGCATTTGAATTGACATTCCAGTGCAAACAGCTTTGCTCTATTAGGCTTCTGCTTTCTGCCTACAGAACCGATTACATCAGTCTGGAATTGAATATGCCCTGACCTAGATTTTCAGAAGCCCATAAAGACAACAGTTGTTGTCCATGGATGTGGATCTGTGATCCATTTTCACAGATATTTAGGATTTGCCATTATATCTGCCATTGGAGGAAAGTAGGGGGTGAGGGACAGATCTGGGGTGAGGACACAGTGATCTGCTTAGGGAAGTAGGAACAGCAGGATTTTACCTTACCAAAAGCCTGGGGAACTTGCATCCTCTATCACTGTTTGAGATCAGCAGGACTGCTGCAAGCAAACTGGTCAGGCAAAGTTAATTAACTTCCTGGACCTGTCACTATGTTACATTTCTAGCCAGTATTATCTGATACTTGGACAATGATTCATCTTGTATTCACTATCAGTAATGACCTTCTCATTGTGGCCATTTCTAAGACATACAATAAAGCAGAGGGTGCTGGGAGTCTTACTGGAACCTTTTTAATACCACTTCCTTCGGGAAGTTAACTGGCAGACTGGGCTAGATACCATCAGAGACCTGCTGCTGTTTGAAGCAGTTTATGTAGCACAGTGAAGAGCCATAAAAAGGCATCTTTTTCATAATGTCAAGACTTAAATGTATCATTTTTTTTTTCTCACAGAGCAATTCCAGTTCTATGGTGGCAAGAAAATTATAATTGTTAGTTGAGAGCATAAGAAATCTCTTATCTCTTGTATTTCCTTCAACAATTTTTAGCATTCCTTTTTAAATTGTTAGCATATGAAAGGAATGTTTTTAATTAAACTGAGGTGATAGAGAACATATCCAGTCACTGCTAAGTGAGGAAATGCTGCCACGAGCGCTCCAATTTATTCACTGTCACAGCCTACTTTTAATTTTCCTTCTTGTGAGTGATCACGCCATAATGAACACATCAGCCTAGGCAATTTAGCACTAAGTGATCATAACTGTCTATTATAGCCCCCTCCTCAGCCTCCCTCATTATGCAGCTACACATGTTGAGTCAGCTTCTTCTTCCATAAATCACACTGTACAACATGACAGTTCAAACCTCCTTTCCTTCTGCACCCTGCTCAGTTCCACGCACTGAGCATGACTCCCAAGGCTCCACATGTCCTGTGCTTCAGCTCTTTTCTAATCATCATAAGCTAATCATCCAATCATAAGCTAATCATCACGATTTTGCTTCCCTCCCATACCCGGGAAGGCAGTAGCATCTTCCACAAAGCCACTAAAGCTTCATCCACAGGAACCTGAAGTTGTGTTAGAAAGAAAAGGGCACTGCCACCGGGACACTTACCTCAGTCTCACAGTCAAAGCAGCTTTAAAGGACAAGGGGCATCCTTAGGAATCTCAGCTCTGATTCTGACCACACTTTTTGCAACACGGTGTTCCACACTGCTGGGAACTCCAGCTGACTTTAAATTCCTTGCATCACAGATCATCCCCACCGCTTCACCCCATTTCCAACAGATGGATGCTGAACCTCTTTGTTAATCCAGCTCTTTTCATCATGTTGATGGATTTTTGCTCAGTCCCACTGGTTATAACTTGTATAACTGGCTGTGTATAACATTATAGAGCTACACATTACATCGGCCTTGAGAAAAGAACAGATTTGAACAAAAGAGCTTTGGAGATGAAACTCCATTAAGCTTCAATGACCTCTTGAGTAAAGAGCTAGACACTAGTTTTAGTTGTGAATCATATGCGATATTTTCTATTATTTCTAGTACCTATAGTTATGATTTCTGTCAAGTTAGAAAACATGTAATCAGAACAGACTAAGCAAAAAGGAATGACTGCTTTACATATGGCAAAATGACTCTTGGGTTTAAAAAACCACAGAGGTCAGGGTAAGAAATTGTAATTTCTGTGAAACAAATGCATTAGAGAAGATTTGGCTGGCAAATGAAGTCAAATTAGTTGCTTTTAAGAATACTAGGACACAGATTTTTTTTTTGCTCTGACCATTAAAAACAAAACAAAGCAAAAAAAAACCCACAGAAGTAACTTTTAAAGGTCTTCTGAATAATCCCCAAACCCAGAAGAGGTCTCAAATAAGTTAAGAACCAGTGGTAGGAGTTGCATTATTTCCATGTACAAAATGTGCACAGAATCCTGAAAATAATGACATCAAACCAAGCATCACAAAAAACTGAAGGAATAAAACATCTCCCAGATCATAGTATGCATTGCAAATAGCCCAAGTACGAAATACTTCTCATCAATGAAGTTACTAGGTAAAATGTATGAATCTCTATGCATAAAATAAGCCTCTTGCATGCAGAGGAAGTTGCTATTCAAAACGTGAAAGATAAGACCGAGTAAAATAATGCTGAGAAGGAAAAGGAATACACCCTGTGTTTTGATGCCAGACATGAAATAGGAGTATGTATCCTCCAGAGAGTTTTGACCATACCAAATTCCTACATAGCAGCTAGGTGATTTTTTTTCTGGAATAAAACTAAACCGTTGCTGGAAAAACAAATAAAAAAGAGCACATTTGAATTATGAAAAACAAAGCAAAACCTTATTACTTTGGTGTGGCTTAAAAAAAACAAATAAACAAACAAACAAACAAAAAATCCCCACTTGGTTGGATTCCAAGTGAGTTTTTCCAGGTGAAATAATCACAACTGCAGAAAAGCTTTTTTTTTTTTTTTTTCCCCCCTCCTCCCTCTCTTTTCCCCCCCCCCCATTTTTTTTGGGGGGGGAGGGGGGGGGTGTAGGGGTGCACATACAGCTCCTTTTGGAGAGCAAAGCAGGGGCTCTGCACAGCCGGGCAGCAATTCCCATGTGCCCACTGGTGGAGGGGATCAAGGCCCCGACGAGCTGAGGACAGGGAGACACCAGAGCAGGGGACCCTGTTCTAGGCTCAGGCCCAGCCTGGCCCATCAGCGTCTCTTCAGTGCAGGCACAGCTTCCACCAAGCTCTCCTGCAAAGCCACCAGGAGCTGCTCCCCTACTGCTGCACCGTGGGCTTTCAGAGGATGTGGGAGGCTGGGATTGAAATTCCAGACGTTTAACAGAATTTAGGGACAAGAGTTTGGGTCAGAGGGTCATGGGCCAGACAGCGTCAGCTTTAGCCAGTGTTGAGGTTTCCCGTTTTCACAGTTTGGGTTCTACTGCCTTCATAATCCTGCTTAAGCTCTACAAAAGGATTTTGCATGAATGGGAAACTCCCCCTTTACCACAAGAAAAAAATCCACTCTTTCCCTCCTTAAAGGCTGTTATTCCCCTTTCATATTACAAACTTGAGAAAACCCCAGAAAATGTTTCAGATCCTTGTGCTTTTGAGCAAGCTTCTTTTTTCCTTCCAGACCATAATGTTACTTTCAGCTCATAGGAAGTATTGCTGAAGTCTTCATGAGTGCTTCCTTTCCTTTTTTTTTTTCTTTTTTTTTTTTTTCTTTTTTTTTTTCCCCTCCCAGAGGGAAGGCTCAAATAAATAACCTTATATTTTTGTGCTGTGCTACCAGCCATCTCCTACCT
>JAVCKT010001525.1:0-16876 GCA_032273925.1 Rhynchotus rufescens
AATAAAGAGCAAGATCAAGCCTTGGCATGTAGGAAAGGTTGGAGTTCTGAGGCATCCATAAGCTGAGAAACCCTGAAAGTACAGAAGAGACGTCCCCAGGAGTCCCTGGTCCGTACAGTAACCTTGCCACAGCACAGGCAAACCTCCTGGCACACATGAGGGATCTCACTGATTTCTGCTGCAGGACACGAGACTCATTGAAGCCTCATGAACAGGGGGATGCACAATTAAAGGACATATTTTGGAGACTTGCTGAAAAACTACAGAAAAGAACAATTTTTTTTCTGTTTCTAAGCTGCATGTGCAATACAAAGGTGGAATGTGCACTGCTGGAGCAGCAGTGCCTGCTCCAGCATGGAGCAAAGCAGGACCACGAGAGGATGAGACCAGTCTGGGCTCGAGCTGGGGCAGCACATTGCTTGAGCCCTGTTGTTTCTGAAAGCAGCTGGCTGCTTTTATGGCCGGAGCATGTCCACTGCTCACTTCTGGCACAAACTGCCAGGTTGCCAATACAAGAGCAGATGCAGAGAGCCGAATGGGAAGCCCTGGCTGCAGGTGAGGCTGCACGACGGCACGGACAGCCCACAGCCACCCCCAGCCCGCGGCCGTCGGGGATAACCCGAGCATCTGGCAGGTCCATTTGCAGCGATGTTCTACACCATGTGTCCACAGAACTCTCTTATCTCCTTCCTAGTTACTGCGTGCGGCAGCCTTGCGGACCCTTGGAAAGAGCCGGGATCCAATGCAATTAACGCAAACATAGGGAAACGTCTCCCTGTCACACAGCTCCATACATGGCACAGCTTGAACATGTTTATTCTGTGCAAAGCTTATGAAGAATTTGCATTAGAAAACAAAGACAAATGGAAATGTTGGCTTTAGCTGCTGCTTTTTAAGCAAATGTCACCCAAAGAGCTATTTACCTATTATGTAGATTCTGTTGTTGATAATGCAAGCTTCTCAATATGAATTTTTAAAAATTATTTTTAAGCACTATTAAGCAATGCAGCTTGCACCATGTAATTATATTAATAAAGAAATTTGTTTGATGTTAAATATTTATTCTTCCCTCGTGTAATCATACTTTTGATGCTGCATACATTTACAATGAAAAACGCATTTTCAAATGTCTTCAACCTTGTTTCATGATTATTTGTTAATGACAATTCATTAAAATCTCAAGGTTTTGAGTGAGGGGTTGGGTTGGAGTTTTAGGTGACTTTTCTTTTTGAATGGTCTGTTTTGCTTTGGTTGACACAGTGAAAAGAAAAAAGTAATTTGGGTTTAGCATGTAGAATTTAACTAAGCTTTATTTATTTTATTGTCAGAAGTAATAATAGGGAGTAATTTAAGTACTTTGAAGATGTGCATTTAGTAGTCTTTGAAGCATAATCCCATTAAGATTAATAATGAATTACGTCTGAGAAAGACTATGTCCCTTAATGCTAATGTCTTTTGCAAGGTGGATAAATCACTCAATTTAACAGCAAAGATGAATGTTCAGAGAAGCTGGAGTTGTACTGGCTTGCTGGATATTGGGGGATTTGTTTGGGGGGGAATTTTTGTTTTAAAAATGTTGTTTCTCTTCAGAAGAACCTGAGATTCACGAACACTCAGAACATTTGGGGAAATTCCCAGACAAGCAGGAGCAGCTCCCCAGAAAGCCAGAGCCCACCTCGCATGGCCGCGAACCTCCTCGCTAGTGGCTCCACCTTTGTCAGACACCTTGGTCTTCACAGCAGGTTTGTGCAGGGTGTTCATGGACAGCCTGAAGCAAGGAGGCAGGCTGAAGAGCTTGGTGGTAGGAAGAACACAGATGGCCAGTTTCTAGTTCCGATAAATAAAGTGTATTTTTGAGAAGCCTCCCATGAGGTCTTCCACAGGAAGCAATGTTCAGGATGCCAACTTCAGCTCAAAAATCCTGTCCCCAGATGGGGCAGATTCTGCTTCTTTCTGCTGAATTGCAGCATTTCTGCAAATGTGTACAGGGAAAGACAGAGGTAGAGAGTGGCCTGGCTGTACTAGACTGGGAGGGATGTGCTTGCCCAAAGCACGAAGCCGAGCTGCGATGTAAAGGTCTCCTTATGGCTCACAGGAGCCTGCAGAGAAGCAGCATCTCCTCCGAGCCTCCTTTCCCTGCCAGGGTCGGAGCAGAAACACTGTGGGATATGACTCGTTTCCCACTCCAGGAGGAAAAACACATCACTGACAGGACACAGGCCCAACTCCCGCCAGGACCCAGCTCTTAGGTGCAGGCCAGCCCACTAAGTCCCGACCCTGCTCAGTTTATGAGCTCTAAAGGGATCGCATTATGCACTGGTACAATGGCAAAATCAGTGCTGTTTTGCCCAACACATCATGGTACATGTTGTTACTGATTATAATTGGTTCAAGCAGGCAACAAACCTCACAATGTGTGCAGCCTTCAGAGCGCCTATTAAAAATGCATTTTTATGTTGTAATTGCTTACTAAGATGCATTGATTTCTCTCCCTCACATCTGAGAAGCAATTGCACAGACCTGTGTTCTGAAGAATGCACATAATATACTTGAAAAACTAAGCATGAAGAATCAGTTTAAATTTCACTTAGTGTGAATTTGGGGAGAAAAATTACCCTTCTACCTTCTCACAACTAATGCAGTAAGGTTTATTTTTGAATGAAGGCAACATGAGCTTAAATTAAATGTCAAATATAATTTAACATTAAGGCATGAAGTGGCTGAGTGTGTGCGTGGCAAAGCTAGCAGCTCTTCTGAGTGGTTAATTGCTATCTACAAAATAATAACCTATAAAAAGATCTCTCATTTCAGTACTGAGACTTGAATTTACTGCGCTGGAATAATTCTAACAAAGTAGAGCAGAAAAGCCTTTCTAGCCACCTATGCCACATGAAGGCTCCAGTGCCAAATAAAAACATGTACAGCGTGGCTGCCTGCCTCTCGGGGAGATGTCTAGACTTCTTTTGTAATCTGCAATGAGAAACAGACACTTCTAGGCTGCTTTGTCCTAAACTAGATATCTAAAATAGGCCAGAAAAATCACATGTGAAAAATGCCTCTCCACTGTTTGCAAACGAAGCTGGGGGTGATCAATTCAGAGGCAGAAAGCTACAGTGATCTTTTTTTCTGTCAATAGGATCAGCTGAGCAGTGCTGCAGTATTCCTTCCTTTTTCTTCCTCTGACACCCAGTCGGTAGCTACTATTTGCATCTGAACGTGGCTGCTGTATGTACCGTGCTGCCCACCTTGGAGGGCAGTGAAATCCTTGCCAAAAGATGCTCAAAAGTCCATGATTTCAGCTCTTTAACTGAACTTTTGGAATAAGCAATCAAACAGCAATCAAAATCTCAGCTAATGTTGAGAAAAATAGTTCCAGAGAACAAATCCTAAATGCATTTGTTCACCTGCCTAATTTTAGTCATACAAATAAAGCTGCAAGGCAGTGATGGACAATATTTAAGCAAGTTGTTGTGTATCAGTGGGTGAAGGTCTGTAATGTGTAGCACATGGCACCATCTAGAAACCTCCAATAAATTGGGGGAGTTCATCTAGAATGAAGGAGACAATTTTCTATGCTTCCCTTTAGCTTTTCAGTAGACAAACTGCTCATATCAACTTGGTTCTCTTAACAGAAAACTTTGAAAGATGCATTTTTTTTACAGAGAACTAAGATATTAAAAGACAAACTTAGATGGAACTCTTGATATATGTTCTAATGGCATAAGAACCAGATATTACTTGCCTTTAAGTTATGACTTAATTTTCTCATTTTGCAGTATTCCTAAATATATGACAGTATAAATAATATAGAAAATCCAGACCCAAATGAATTAAGAGCAGCTAGACAAAACCCCAGTATGCATAAAGTTAATAGCAAAACTATCATGGATTTAAATTGATTCACAACGTCAGTCTTTCAGCATTTATAACAACTAAAAATCTAAGATGATTTCCAGAATATGAAATATCAATGCATCAGTATAATAGCTCTCTATGACTATTTCTGCTGGAAGAAGGAGAAAGAGTTTTGAGATATGGGAAAACTAATGAAAACTAAAATCAGTTTTGTAAAGGTATCATTATTGGGGTCAATGAATATAAAAATAATAACCTAATTTTCATAATGTTTTTCTGATGATTTCTTCAAGGTTATATTTCAGACACATAACACAATTGAGCAATTTCTATTTGGTGACAGCAACTTTCCGTGGTCATTTGGGCATATCCTCTGATACAGAAGTTTTGATATAAAAGTCACAATGGGGTCAAGGAAGGCACACGACAAAGACTGAGTTTTAGTAAGCTAAATCTGTAAAGTTATCTGAAAATGGAAAATACTTTAAATTGTACAAATTATTGTAAAAATCAGAAAAAGATTGGGTTAGAATTCTCAGAGGATAGATGTAATAGAGAGGGAGGGTTATGGATGAAAGAAAGTGTGGGCAAGCAGCCTGGAATAACAAGGGAAGCAATAAGCTATTCCTGTCCAAACTTATCTATACTAGAGTACCTGCATCTAATAAATAAAGCTGCGCTTTATTTTCAGATGAAAAACTTTTAAATGGAAAGAAGGATGAAGTCTCCTTGAAACTTCTGTAGTATTCGATCCCGCACGTCCTCAAGTCAGCTCTGAGAGTAGACGAGCAGTCATGGTGTTGGAGGATGAGGCCAGAGATGGCTCTAGCTACATGGTCACACTGTGTGTGACCATGCCAAATGTTTAAATCTGCATGGTAGCTTTACACAGTGGCATGAGCCTCGGGCACAGTGCTGACATCCCAACCTGCCTGCCAGCTTGGCCACCACTTGCCTTCCCTGCGGATCGCTGGGTGCCAAAAGGCGCTAAGCCCTTTTGAGTGGATCCAAGCTCCTTCAGCCTGCTGTTTGAGACAAGTTGCTGCCACATTGGCAACCGCATCTCACACCATGAAAACAGCCCTGAACTACATCAGTCACAGCAGCCAGAGCACAGGTCTTCGTTTGTCAAAGCAACAGTCACTCTTTGTAGCTCAGGAGGTTGCAATAGTCCTATGGAAGGTTCTTCACTTCTTTACATCCTCACTGCATTTCCCACACTGTGACTTCTGCTTTTCCTCTGCTGTCCTGGCCCATGAGGCAACACAAGGCAATCTGACCTGTCCCTAACAAAGTTTAAATTGCCACCTCAGCAGCTGCTGCACGGCTGGAGAATAGACCATCTACTAAGACCAAGATTACTTCGGAAGCTTTGATTACTCTGGTGGTGGATGTCTGGGCAAATTGCATGTGGAGGAAGGATTATTTATGCAAATATGCATTGCAGTGGATAAGGAAGTTTTAAAAAATATAGGATTTAATTTAAATCAAAGAGCAGACAAGGTCTGCAGACAAGAAATATCAACAATGAGTAAGCTATATTTAGTAAACTGGAGTTCAGTAAAAAGGGAAAGCAGCGACTGAGGCCAGACAGAAGCTTGTAGTCTACATCCTTCCTGCAAGAAAAAGCCTGTGTGGTGTCTGTCAGAGACAGTAACACTCTGGCATGGGCAAGTGTTTCTTAGTCTGGCATAAGGTCTGCTGGCACCAGTTCAGCTAGAAATAATAGTTATTTATCAGCAATTCTAAACTGCCACAGTGTGATTTACAGCAGATCACTGATTTGTGTTACTTGGCTGCTGTGTTTTCTACAAAGCACAGAGAGTCCTTATGCCTGCAATTCAGCTACAGCCTTAGCTTCCTAGGTTACTTTAGAGACCTAAGCAGATTTTTGCTAATATCTGGTACTCTACTTCTATTAATGGCCCAACGCTTTGTCAATATAACTCAGTCATCACTAATTCTGCCTTCTGCATTTTGGAAGTCATAAAGAATGATTTAAAAGGAGAAGCAATCACTTTGCCCTTCAAGACAGGATCTTGGTCATCCTATTAAAAATCTAATTGCAGTATTTTTTTTTCTATGATCTCCTGTTCTTATGCAAACTAAACTTTATCTCAAATAACTAAAAACTTTCTCTGGCTTCAAGATTTGCTGATTTATCGGAATATACGGACTGTGACAAATGGGTTTTAGAAACTTTTTCAGAGGTGGTTTAGATGTTACTGCTACTAGTTACTTTTTCCATCCTCTGGGCACAGACCTGGCAAAATAAATCGTGGACTGATATTTCAGGTAATTCTACCACTTTATATTCGTGAGATATCAGTCTGCAAATCAGCTCACCTTCAGTACAGGTGTCCTGTCCTTGTTGCTGATGCAGCTAAAAGGCAGAGCTGAAGAGAAAACCTCCAGAAAAAGCCTCAAAAACAGAAGATGGAAGAAGAGTTGTGTCTCTGAAACACTTGAGCTTTCTGATCCACCTGCTCCTCTCAGTAATTCAAGTTGGAGCCCTCCTTCTTTACAGTTATCCTATCTCTGCTACCTGCTAATGTTAGCCTGTATACTCTATTGCATGGCATGATGAAAAGGAAGTTTTGAGAGGATGATCCAGACGGTTTGCTAGGCCTTTTGTATTCTTAAAATTTATCAGTCAGCTGCCCAATATCTTTTCTGGTTTCTATCATATTTCCAACACACAGAATGGAAATACAAAGTGCCAAACAGGTTCAGGCATTTGTAAGAGAAAGCCAGAACCTCCTGTCCTCTCTCAATGATCTCTGACTTTCAGAATCTTGCCTGAACATTCATCAAATATTCCCTTTGTCTGTTGTCATCCCTCTTAAATACATAAAGAACTCATTCATGAATGTATAAACTTTTGTCAGGCTGTAAAGTAAATGGAGTTTTCTTTTCAAATGCTTTCTTTAAATCAATATCACTCGGTCTCCATACTGTTATCCTCCTTTCTTCAGAGTGCGCACCAGCTTTTGATCCTTTATTCCAGATTTCTCTCCACCACTGCTTTCTCTGTCAATTTGGGACCTAGGCCCTATGTTAATGTTTAGATGGTATATTTTAATGTTTTTCCTTTCCAAATTTTTAAAAATACCTCTTTTAAAAGTGGTGTTGGTAAAGGCTACATAAGCTCAAGGCTAATGTAACTGAGATCTTCTTCCTTCTACTCCCTCCCAACTTTATGCGAAGGAATAATCAGTTATTGTGCACGGGCCAGAAACTGAGTATTTGTGCCTGTGCCTATGTAGGGCCTGGACTTTGGTCCATCCTACTTCAGAATACGGGCCCAAGCTCACTAAAGACTAAAGACTGTAGTCGAGGACGAAGCATTCAGTTTCTCTTCAGTAAAGAAATCAGGCTCTTCATTTCCCACTTTGAATCTTCCTGCCTCATGCCAAGAGGCCCCATGCCAAGAGGGGCAGGAGATCTTGCTTTGATAAGCCATAAAGATAAGCTGTGCAAAGAAACCACCACTTAGGATTCAGGAGAGGTGTCAGCTGTTCCCAAACCGTTGGCCACTACTTCATGTAATACCTACTTGGCGTTAGATGGTTCAATATTGGTTAAATTGTCTAACTATTCATCTAGTTAGGCATCTGTGAGACAGAACATAGGCAAATAGAGTGAGGAAAAGGAAAGAAATCTTTCTCTGGCTGAACTGCAACATCTATTTATATATACATTTCATAAACTTTTACATTTCACTCTCTCGTGGAGATAGAGAAGTGTCTGTAAAGAAGCAATGGGTAACGCTGAGATAGAGTAATTGGAAATGTGTCCTTCTGCAGCTCCTATCCAGTGGGCTGTTCAGCAATAAAAAGAGAATTGCTACCATGAATCACAAGCACTACTTTGCTGTCTTAATACTGCCTTTCACCAACTGAAGAGACAAATACTACTTAGACAAGTAGAAACCCTCATATATCTGATATACCTCCAAATGCTTTCTGACTAATCTTTGTTTTTCTTAAAAACAAACAAAACAAACACTGATTGAACAAAAAAGGCTTACATCCGACAATCTAGATTTCTAAAGGTTTGATGGAATGAGGCCATTTGTGAGCAACAGTAGAACTTTACATAGAAAAAAAAAAACCCAAACACTTTACTAGAGCTATCAAAGGAGCTATTCTTTTAGTTAGTTTTGGAGTAAATAAAACAACACTTACTCCTTTAAGTGATTTGTTTGGATTAAATGATTCATTTGCATTTAGTTGTCTAATCCCAGAGAGGTTATTGTACTGCAGCATGCTCACACATTCAGCCAGGCTATTCTTCAAAGCCAAGTACTGCTCCCTCTAAAGTGGGAGCGCATTTCAGTGGGGTTGGAATCCACTACACAAGTTAAAGAGTTTGTTATTCTTTATTGTCTGTGTCACACTTGCTTGTTGAAACAACAACTTTTCGCCAGTGGGAAGTGCGTGGCCCTGCGTGTGGGTCTGGGGCTGCCTGATGGGATGTGGGACTTAGTGTTTGACATGCCCTGTTGGAATCACTGCAGATTGCATTTGCAGAAGCCCTTGTGGTTGCTACTCTTGTTGCTGCTAAGCACTTCTGGAATGGCTGCTGGGAGCCTCTTTAGGGTTATGATCCTCCCATGCTAAACTGAGGTGGTGAGAGGTTCAACCACAAAGCCAAGCACCCAACTGCTCTCGCTTCCAGCTTTTAGGTGGAAGCTTCAACATTTGGTTAGTTAGACTTTCACTGTATTTCTGCCTACGCACTCTCATTGTGCCTCTTGTCCCAGCACTGGCCACTGAGCTGGTAAAAAATTATAACAAATTATAACAAAATTTTTGAACTTTTAGTATGTGGGACTGCTGCTTCATCACCAAGCCGGGAAGGAAACAGGAGCACGTGGCTGGTTCAGGACAGCAGATAGTTTTCACACCAGTTAATTATATAGTTAAACCACTCCCTCAGTTTACTCATCAATAAATGGGAGTAAAGATCCATCTTTATGTGCAATGCTTTAGGAGCTGTGGTTGAAAAAGACACTTACGTAAGTGCTAATGCAATCTGAATAAATGGTGGCATTTAGGCAGGGGCAGATGGGGGTGGAGGGAGACAAGCATTACATAATGGAATCGGGGACTTAGCCAAAGATTTACATTCTGAGTGGGACAAACTGGATGGCCCAGAAACCAGCAGTTAAACAAACATGGAATTTGTAAACCTATTCAGGATTTGTTAAAAGTATTGTTGTTTTATTACTGTTATTTATCTTGATCGCATTTGTTCTGCTTAGAAGAAATAAAACACAGGCAGTTTTTGCTTTAATTGCTGGGCCTATTCTTTAGTAAACAATGAAAAGTGATTAGAGATGTTTTTTGGCATGCACAGTCCAAAACCACCTAGTGAGAGTTCAAAGAACAAAGCAAATGCTTATTGGAAGAAATTACTCAGCTAACTAAACTTGTATATCTTTGAGTCAGACATTTTTTCAGCATCCTTACCCCATTTATCAATGCACAATTACTGTCACTATTGTGTTGTGTCATTAGGCGTAAGGTTACAAGTGCCAGTCGGAATAAAAAAATTGCAGTAATGTTGGCATAATTTTTCATTATCATCTTCATTAACCACAGCTAGTGGGAGTAAGAGTTTATCCTTGCTGTTGTCATCGTCATGACAACGCTTCCAAAGCTTGTCTGCCGAGGGTCCACCAGATACAAAAAACTGAATGTCCTCATTATTCCGCTTCTCACACTCTCACCCATGCCAAGGGTGATCCAAGATGCACAGGGCCCCTGATTTATCCCCTGTGATTTCTCTTGACAGCCTGGTATGGTGTCTCAGCTTAAGGCAATCGGTCTGATTTCACAGTTTAATTACTGCTAATCTGAAGGAGCGTGGCCAATGCTAATGAGCCAGCAGCAATCAAAGCAATAACAGCTAAACTCAGCCTGTTTCATTCTTCTCTTTTAATACAACAGCCCTGCCCTGAAAGCAGCAAGTCATTTCTCTGTCTCTGCACAACTGCGGTGGCAGAATATGCAAAGTATGATGTGCAATTTGTTGGTATTTTAAAAGCAGACTGTAAGACGGCTTTATACTTTGCACTTAGCACTCTGTTTAATACTAGTTTCTCAAAGCTTTGGTTCAAGAAAAGAAGTGATAACGGGACGAGTCACAAGAAAAGACTCATGATCAGATCACCAGCTTGACTGCAGGACATCTGTGGTGACCCCCGGGCCACATTTGGGATGAAGACCTCCTTCTTTTTTATAGCTCATCATCTCTGAATTGTGTGGCAAACTAAAGCAGCTATCACAGCATAGCACAACAGAACCTGGGCTACTTAGAAAGAGGTTTATTATAAAAGTAAACAATTATTAAAACCGGATACAATCAACACTGCAAAGTCACCAGTGGCCTGAGTTAACACTACACAGTGACAAAACGTATAAAAATAGTGACAAAAAAAGTTATTGGTGAGCTCAGACAATCACTGACCACCACCATGACTGCCTTAAGCGAATGGCTTTCTTTGGAGACCTTGCACATTCTCCCTTTTCCTGAACTTCTCTGCTATTGTTGAAATAGTTCAAGAAAAACACAGAAAAAAAATCTGCAGGGCTGATTCCTCTCACTGACACCAACAAACATATCAGGAGTAACTGCTAGAATATAAGGAATTAAAGTGGCCTGCAGTTAGTACAAGGAGGAGAATCGAGCCCCGCACGGTCTCTGGGGCTGCTACGTGCCCATCAGCTCGGGGATGGGGACCTACAGTTTTTCCCTCAGTGCAGGACCTCTAGTTAAATATTTACCCAGCTGCAATGTGATGACTCCGTAGGAAACAAAACCTTTTAATATTTCTCCAAACAGATTGTATTGGAAATTATGTATTGGAAACAACAGGCCCTCCATCAGTGTAGATTTAAGCTATTGCAGGCAAGCTTTGTTGGGCCACTTCCATTTACTTCAGTGAGCTACAGCCAGAGTCGATTCTGAGCTCTTCTTTAGGAATTAATTACAGAAAAAGCTGTGTTTAAGTGCAACTATATATAATTTATGGTATATAAAATAGAAGGTGAGGCAGTATTTTGCTTGTTAAATGACACTGGAGGGGGAATGATAGAGAAATCATCCATAAATTTCTGTAGCACACTTTGAAGAACATTAACTGGTTCTTTTGCCTGTCTCAAGTTTATCTGTCATTACCTCAAATTTGATGCAACTCAGCTAGCCTGAGGGAAAATAGATTTAAGAACTTACTGGGCACTCAGGAATTCCTGACCAAAGTGGAAAATCTCTTCCTCTCTGCGAGTAAAAGCATTTAATAAAATTGTAAATAGTAGAATGTACCATTTGCTTTTTACGGCAGTGTCATTAAGATGTACAATATAGCAAAACAATATCACTTAATAGAATTTAGTATATTGTAAATTATTGTCTCATCTGTTCATTAAGGAACTGCTCAGTCAATGATTCTTTCAGTCACAATGTTGTGCTTGAAAATAGAAGAGCTCAGACTGTAATAGAACAGAGAGATCTGTTATTTTGCAAGTCCACAACTTGCATACACTCTTCTATACAAGAAAAATAATGTTAAAAATGCCTCAAACACAGCTATTTCCTAAGATGTATCTACTTCCTTAAAATATATGAGAGAGGATGTCACAAGAGGCAAACATCATTTTAATCATATTTTATACTTCATCATAGCACTTTCAGAAGATGTCAATGGAGAATCCAAGTCATTTTAAAGAATCACTTTATTTACAGGGAAAGAGTTCACTCCTAATTAAGCAGGAAAGCCTCTAGGGCTGTCTCCAGCCTTTGCAATAGTTATTTCCTTGGAGAACTCCTGATAAATCTAAGGCAGTCAGAGATTTCAGTGTGATTAAGGCCCTGTTGATATAGACATTAGAATTGTCCTAGTCGAATTATGCCATAAACCTTAAAAAAAAACCCTGTCCACAACAGCTCAGGTAAACTGAGCTAGAAGTCTGCTGTTAATGAGAGCGATATGGTGTATGATGCACAATGATCACATGGAAAAGAAGAAAGAAAGATCAAAATATTGCTAGTCTCAGATAATGCACCAAATTTTCTGGAGATATCAACCAGGCACATCTTAATCCCTGTAAATAAAACTGCCATATTTGTGTGAAGCTAAATTTACTCATATGGTTCACTGGAAGACTCTACTCTCTGGTTCACTGGAAGACTCATATGGTTCATTGGAAGACTCAGTATACCAGGCAGAAGAGAAGGAGGAAAAGTGACCCAGGTCCTATTTACATTGAAATTACCACCAAAATAAATGTATATAAATGAATAAGATGAGAATCTGATGACTTGAATTCTACTTAAGCTCATATATTACCTCATCTGAGCTAATCTGTCTAGCATGGCAATGGGTTGACTACTTAGATGTATTCCAACATAGAAGGCAAGGAAATATAACGTCTCATTTATAGTTCTGACTTGGTTTCCCTTTTTACTGAATATCCATTAGAAGATCTAGACTGATAAGTCTTCAGTGAAGAGTAATCAGCAGAGATAGATACTTTGGCAGAATTGAGGCCTTGAAAATTTGCATGATGGATACCAAGTTACATCGGAAAGCTGCAGTAGAGCAAGGAATTAATTTTATGCCACCGCTGTGACAAAAGGAACATAACACTGAGTGAAGAAGACTTAAAAGACAACATAAAGACACATCAGTTTCAAATGAAACAAAGGACTGCTTAGAAGTCCAAGGTGATTTCCTTCTGGATGTTCTCCATTTGCAGAAGTCAGCAGGATGCATCAAACTGGCCATCTCTCCAAAGGAGGAATTCCTCAAATAATAGTCCACCAAGTAGTCAGACCCAGTGCTGCTGAGCCTGTACTTCTTGCATAGGTTGTACAGATTCAATTTATAAGCTGAAGTAAAGCAACAGCTTTCTATTATCCTAAGAGAATGTGGCTGCTGAGATTTTTTTGTGGGAAAGGAGTGGATAAAAGTGGCAGGTCACCAGCATGGAAAGAAGAAACACAAGAAATCACACAGAGAAAACAGAAGAAAGGTTGTCTGAAGCAAACACAATGAGAAGAGAAAAACAAAATGAGTAAAACTGGAGAGACCTTCAAACAGAAACTAACGTCAGAGGCAAAGGAAAATAAAAGAAAGCAAACTTGGTTTGTTTAGCAACCAAGACTAATTCCCCTTCCTGCTAGAATAGACCTTCATAGATCAAAGTATTTAGAGCGCTCTGAGTTCCACTTGGGCAACCAGCGATGTCCTGATTAGATTTGTATTTAAACAGAATTCTCATACATTTCAATTATTGGAATCATTGGAGCCAAGTGCTCTTTCAAGTTAGAGCTAAATTATCCCATCTCTAACAGAAAGTGAAAAGGCATACAATACTGACACCAAACACTGCTCTCTAGAATCATATACACTTTTAGCAATCAGAAGCCTAAATGCAAGCATTTAGCATGCATACGGTTTCACTGGCTGGTAGAGAACCCACTAGTGCAAACAAAAACAAGTGCATTCTTCACTTTTAATTGCCAAAGCATTCCAAGGATAGTCTATGAGTCTATTGTTGTCAAGACATAATAACTTTTGGGTATCCCTCAAAAGATACCACAAAAGGGGCTGACTTGCACATATTGGGGCTAAGCACTTTCTAAAAGAAAGCCTCCTGAGAACATGTCATTTGGGAACGTAAGGACAGAGGTACCAGGAGTCTGTTCAAATGATGACGTGTAACTGATTGATATACACATTTGTCTATCTCTAGTAATGGACAGGAATCTAAGGATCTACTGAGACAATCTTGAGAGATGAGCATATTCATCATTTCTGAAAAATAGTTTAAAGGGCAGTTCACCTAAACCCAAGCAAAAAGGTCTGGAAGGTCACTCATATAACTAGTTGTTATCTTAGTGTATTAGAATATGTATATTGATGAAACATTCAGCATTTTCTTAGAAGTCATCAAGTTATGAATTCTGTAAATAACTGTTTCTTAGGCTCAGTACTTAGAGGTCTCGCTTTCTTTAGAACGGATATATTTTGAACATAAGGTATAATAAAGCCAGAGATTATTATATTTTTGCAACATGCTTCTACTTTTAGAGTAGTATTAGGACTACTTATAAATAATGATTTTCTGATCTCATACTTTGGTTTCTTTTCAGTACTGTATGAGTTCTACTGTTTCCAATTTTGTTTCTTGCTATTCAATGGTATTACTATATGTTATGCTGTCTGTAAAATTAACAGCTGTTTGGGACAATTCATAAACACAGGACATGTTCATTGAACATCCTTCCACACAGTTTAGGGAACTAATTCCTCCTTCCTGTGTCCCAGACTTTACCACTGAAAGCGACTGCAGCTCTGAATCTGATCGCAGAAAAACGAATCTCACCAAAGCTTAGTCTTTTCTTAGGCCTTTGATTTGTGACTGCTGCCATCTTCTCTGCCCTACTGGTGATAGTGACCTCTTTGCCTTTGCCATGTTTTCCCACAGGGTCCAGGTACTACAGAAGCGTGGTACCCACGCAATGTCCTACTGCTGCTCCCAGGCCCTTCCTTATTATCAGTTTTCTCCTAAAAATGACTCAGTTCAGTTCATCTACAAGAAGTAAAAGAAGACTGGAAAAAGGGAAGCAAAAATATATATTTTTTAATGTCATGGTCATCTACATATGTTTGGATCTCCTCCTCAAAGTCTCTCAGTTTGTGCTGTATTGAATGCAGTTACTGCAGTTACTTGGGCAAGAAACTAGGTTTTTCTCCGTCTTATAAGAGATCTAATATATCTTTGAAGCTCAAAAATAATGACAAGTAATAATAATAACTAAAGAACCAAGAAGGCTAGTCATTTTTCTCTTATTTTGACAAAATCCAAGCAAAACAAACCTACCATTTATCTATAAGCACAATATCAACAATGTACCTGAATTTTTTGTTTGATAGTTTAAATAATTTCAGAAAAAAATGCAAGGTGTACACCCACTATTTCCATTGAATAATTCCTCCAAAAGTCAGGATGACTCTACTCACACTCACGTTTTTCTCCTAGACAGAAAATAACCAGGAACTGGTCTATGAATTTACCAGTCAGGTTTTGACCTCATTCCACGCAAATAAAATGTCTGACTAAAATGGCATTGGTCTGAAAAACTAATACAAAAACTTGGAAGTGGTATAAAAGTGCTAATCTGACCCATCTTCTGTCTGTGGGAATTATCTTTTTTTTTCCTTTGAAGGTCTAACCAATTCTACTAGCCATACGCTCAAGTGACACAAATTTTAGACATTTGTTTAGATATTTGTACCTCTTTAGATCCTCTAATCTCTTGGGATCCTGCTGAAGCTGGTGTAACTGTCTGTCACCCTTTTCTACCTCTCCAGGTAAAACTGTAGAGTCAGGGTCTGTCTTTGGTTTCCATCAACCAGTAGGAAAAACAGCCAATTATCTTTCCTTGCTGGAGAAGTACAGGGCCATCTTCATCACCAACTATGACAACAGCTCAAGGAGGACATGCAGAACTTCTGGAGAGTTATAATTGCAGTACTGACAAGCCCAGACCCCTTTTTTTGTGTGTGTGTGTGGATTATCCAAAACTCTGCTGTGGAAACAGCTGTTTTTTTAGGAAAGTCTCCCATCTTGCTCCCATTCCCATGGCAATATCAACTGAGGTACTTTGGGAGATGTGTCACCAAGTGCAGATGTCCATACCTGTGTGGTCCCACGTTTCACAGGTTTGCACAGTACTTCTATGTTCTACCTGTGCTGGTGAGTCTAGGGATTAGCAGCCCCCAAATTCAGCAGCCAGCCACATTCAGTGGGTGAGCTACAGCAAAGACAAAAAGCAGGAGCCTACAATGTGCTCAGAGAGCACCCAGCCCACTGGGGCACTATTCTAAGTCCATGCCTTAGGGCATTAATTAATTACAAAGAAATCCTTCCCCAAAGGATATGTATAAAAGGGGAAGGTTGGGCAAAAAATTTTTTTTTTTAAATAAAGGTCAAAAATTCCCAATCTTAGCATTTTAATCACTTCAGCACAAATGAGGGACTAAGTAAAGACATTTTACCTGCCTCTAGTATTTAAGTGTCTCACATGACAGCTACTGTACCATCCTCTACCATAATCTCTGTAGGACAGGAAGGAAAACAAACACCCACCTTCCATTTCAAGCTATTTTTAGCGGGATATATGAATCATTTCTGTCAACATGACCGAGAGGATGTGCAAGACCTAAGAAAACTAACACAGGTTACTCTTTCCATTGCATCATTAAGCATGTCTAGAATTTTTTAAAGCATATTCTGACAATTATTTTTGTGAAAATGGTATTAAGCTTCTTAACCATGTCCTTCAAATCAGAACAGACCTCATTTTTCTTCTGTGTTACTTACAGGCAGGAAAAACTACTCACTAGTAATCTTTAGGCTCTCTGTCTGGTATCATCTTAGGATTCAGTAAATAAAAAAAGATATAACAGAGATATTCTCTAAATAAGCTTTACTGATGGTAAGAAATGATTTTTTATGAAAGAATCAAAATGAATATATTTTTATTGTAAAGGCCTGTACTGGGAAAGAGAGGGGAGAAAAAGGGGACAGATAACAGCCCATGTTTAGGAAAGGCTGCAAGAACCTTGCAAGAGTCAGAGTCCTGCAGGGATTTGGGTATGTAGGTCTTTCTAAGGATCCCAGTTCTCACAATCCCAAAGGCAGTTCATTGCTTAAACACCTTGGAGGATATGGATCTTTGTGCTTTTTCTCAACAGTGCTAAAACACTGAGAACATGAGGCAGCAGCAAGCGGCGAGTGGCTCTGTTGCATACGAGTGCACTCTGCAGATCTATTAATATATCCACATCTCTCAGGTAAAGTTCAAACCAGTAGAGAAAAGTCAACATCATCATAACTGGACATCTGAGTAATATGTGGCTGATGAGTTACTCATCCGAGGCAAAGCCAGGGAGGCGTTTTTGCCTCCCTTGTGTTTTAGGCCATCTTCTGACTCAGGCTTGTCCCGC
>JAVCKT010001528.1:0-11949 GCA_032273925.1 Rhynchotus rufescens
CCATGGCGGCTCCCCCGGCCCGGCGTGCACCGCGGCCGCAAGATGGCGGCGCCCGGCGAGGGCCGGCGCGGCGCCTCCGCGTTCCCGGGCCGCGCGGGCGGCGCGTTCCCGTTCCCGTTCCCGATCCCCGCGCCGCCGGGCGCCGCCGGCCCCGGGCCGCAGGAGCCGCCCAAGAAGCCGTGCCGGGCCTGCACGGACTTCAGGAGCTGGCTGCGCGAGCAGAGGAGGCGGGCGGCGGCGGGCGGCGCGGTGAGGCGGCCGCGCGGGGCCGGGTCCCCACCGTGACGCGGGGGTGGAGGGGCCGTTACCCGCCGCAGCCGCCCCGGGCCGGGTGAAGAGCCGCCTGTGGCCGCCATGGGCTTCCCCCCTCTGCAGCCGGCCGGGGGGTTGCCGTGGCAGGGGGGTTGCCCGTGTAGGGGTGCCCGGGGCCCCCCCAGCCGCTCCGTCCCTCATGTCCCCCCGTCCCCCCGCAGGACGCGGCCGCGGCGGCCGAGGAGAAGGAGCCGCCGCCGGACTGTCCGCTGGACAGCGAGCAGCTGGGCCGCAGCACGTGGGCCTTCCTGCACACCATGGCCGCCTACTACCCCGAGCGGCCCAGCGGCGCCCAGCAGCGCGACATGCGCCGCTTCCTGCACCTCTTCTCCCAGTTCTACCCGTGCGAGCAGTGCGCCCACGACCTCAGGGAGAGGTGAGACCCGCGGCGGCGGCGGCGCCCGGCACCCGCGCGGCGGCGGCACCCCCTTACCCCGCACGGTGCCATCACCCCGTCACCCCGCGTGGTGTTGTCACCCCGCGTGGTGTTGTCGGCATCACCCCACACAGCACCGTCACCCCGTTACCCCACATGACACTGTCACCCGTCACCCCACGCGGCGGCATCACCCCACCTGGCGCTGTCACCCCGTTACCCCCGCACAGTGCCGTCACCCCACGTGGTGTTGTCACCCAGCGTGGTGTTGTCGGCATCACCCCACATGACACCGTCACCCCGTTACCCCGCATGACACCGTCACCCGTCACCCCACGTGACGGCATCACCCTGCATGGCACTGTCACCCCCTTACCCCGCACAGTGCCATCACCCCGTCACCCCACGTGGTGTTGTCACCCCGTCACCCCGCGCGGTGCCGTCACCCTGCGTGGCACTGTCACCCCGTCACCCCGCACGGTGCCATCACCCCCGTGCCTGTTTACACAGCGATGGCGCTTCCGCTCGTTGGGCTTTATAGCCGACCAGACCGTTTCTTTATTTGTTTTCCATTATTGCATCAATCACAAAGCCCTGTTCAAGGAAAAGAGGGCCCTTTTAGTGCTCCTGAGTTGCATGCCGACTCCCAGCCCTCCCGGGAGCGGGGTTGTACGTTTTTATGGTTCCAACCTGATCTGACTGGTCATGGATTTAGGTTGGGGCTAATTTGGCTTTCAGAAGGTAAGTGTATGTGTGTGCCCTCAGTGCCGACCTCAGCGGCGGGTTCTTACAGTCAACATGTTTCTATAAAACTTCAACTCCTATTTTCCAAATGATTAGTGTGTTTTTTGTTTTGTGACTCGAGTAGTATGGAGTGGGCAGTGGTTTATCTTGGTTAGTGGTGATATTAAGTACTTCTGAGTGGCAACAGACTTTGTCATATTGGGAGACATGAATTCAGTGATTTGAGTCTCTAGAAACAGGTTCTCCTTAGCCACTGAAAAAACTGAACGATGTTAAACTGGGTAATACAAAAACAGCTGAAAACTCAGATAGTGCTTATAAATACTCTACAAGCTCTGTGTAACTAGAACTAAATATATTTTAAGTGAGGCTCTTTGTCTAAGTTAGAATAGAGCAAAACCTTTTTTTTTCTTTTTTTTTCCCCCTTTTTTTGCCTATTTGAAATCTAATCAGTGACTAAAAGTCAGCAGGTGTCACGTAGTAGGAGAAAACTGCTTGATGTTTTCCATTTGCATTGTTGCATTTTTTTTTGAATGCATTTCTTGCTGCTCCTGATCAATAGACTGTTGTCTGCTGTAGCTTTTCCAGTTGAAAGCAAGACTAGGGGTTGATTGAAACCACGTTGGTTGCAGCTGTTGTTTTATTTGGTTTGCTGATCAATCTGTGCTGTGTTCTGAGGTCTCTTTGGGACTGATCTTGTAGGAATGGAAAGGGAGACTTTAGCTGTCCGCGTGCTCTATTCCTGCTTTGGTGGCTGTAAAGAAATAACACTTATTTCCTCTTCCCTGTCTGCAGATTGCGTACCAATGAGCCTGATACTAGCAACAGACATAACTTCTCCCAGTGGTTGTGTCATCTTCATAATGAAGTGAACAGGAAACTGGGGAAAACTGAATTTGACTGCTCTCGTGTGGATGAGCGCTGGCGAGATGGTTGGAAAGACGGTAGTTGTGATTAATGTGCAGAGACTGCTCGGGAAATCTTAAGAGCCCCAATATGACCTGACTTGACGTCACTGCAAGGAGAAGTGCAAGTAAACGTGTGTGTGCGTGTGACTCCCGTGGCCTCTGGAAATAAAGGTGAAGCCAATCCTAAAGACAATTTGAAGATCTTATCCGAAGAGTATTTTGATAAGCGATAACATAGTATATATAACCTATAGTCTGAAGGATTGAGGCTGCATATTTGGCACAGGAATTGGCAGAAACCTGTGAGATTAAGTTACTGGCAAACTTGTAGAACCTTTTTTGTTATTACATTTCCTTATTGTAAGGGCATTCTGTGACTAGAGTACTTTTCTCTGCCTACAGTTGTAAGGAACTTCCTTCAGCATCTATCCACAAGCATTGCCTTTATGTTTTGAAACACATTTGTCTTTCCATTTTGCTCTTGCCCTTGTCATTCTGATACAACAGACTCATACTGTGTTTTGTGATGGCTCTGTAGTCCTTGATCTCTTTTATTTTTTAGAGATCTTCAGTGCTTGTTGTTAAACTTGTATCACATTCATTTGCCAAAATGCCTGAAGACAGGTACATCTAATTTAAATACTAGGGTCGCAGAACCCAGATATCTCATCCAATATTTGTGTTTCAGTTTATCCACGTAAGAGGATATTGTGGTAAAGAAAATTAAAGTATGTCCAAAAACAAAACAAAAACCCCACAGGTCAGTGGAATGAAATGTCAACTGGATGAAACTCAAGTATTTTAAATTGATTGCTGTTTTTGTTTGGATTTGAACAGGGTATGCTAACTAGTTCTGGCCAGCCAGTCTTTCTTTGAAGCAGTTTTTCCCCTCATGCTCTCTCTGTTGTGAATTTTGACAGTCATGAAAACAGCTCTAATGAGCTGAGGGAGACTGATATCTGTTAGGAAGCGTATTCAGATTAGCTTAGCCTACAGAAATTGGAGATATCATTTGTGTTTTGAAATTTCTCACTGATCCTTGCTGATGAGATTGGTATTCTGGTGTTTCCCCAGCTAAAATGTGCCTGCAACAGAGGGACCTTACAACCCCCTGCAGCATTTGAGTTTTGCTTAGGACTGCAATGCCAGCTTCACGTAACACTTAGTGCACAGAAGACTCAAAGTAGTCTCTAAAGTAGACGCTCTCCTAGAAAGTGGTTGGAATCCTTCCTATGTGTATTTTTTCTTACGTAAGCTATACTGCATCAGTATGTTATTGACAACTGAATTTCAGATTCAAAGGAAATAGTATAAATGCTTTATACCACGGTGTATTTATATAGAGAGTACACAAAGAAGTCAAAATAATTTCACGTTCCTAAGATGATGGCCTCACTAATACATTTCTGTCTATGAAAGGTTTGCAGGAGTTTGCACAAACCATAACAATAGTTGGCTTTTCCCCTCTTGGTTTCCTGATGATACTTTCCTGGATGTTTAATGAGTTTGCTTATTTCATATATTACAGCACACCTGTAAACTTACTCTTGCTGTAAAGTAATTTACATGAAAATGGTAACAGGTTATACAGTTGTACTGGGGAGATGGCAGCTCATATCTGAGAACTTTGATCTTAAATCATTCGTGCATGGGGCTCTCAGTGTTTAAAAAAGCAATCAGAGCTTTGGAAATATGTTCATCTGGTTTATAGCATATTCAAGTCCTTTCAAGTTAGACCTGATAAAACAGCTTTAGACAGATTTTATAGATATGTTACGTGCAAGTGATTGCATATTATTGTAGGCTTTCTGTAATAACATTCCTAACTACAAAACTAACCAAACTGAAGATAGTTATCTTGTAATGTATGCAATCCAACCTGCAACTTCAGGAGATCATTAGTCATTAAAAGTGCTCTAAGAACTTTCCTGCTGTGTTGAGTTTCTTAGGAGAAATAAATTCCAGTCTGTAGTTTTTAATAATAAACTCAAATCTCCAAAGTTAAGCCTGTTGGAACCCACTGGGACGGAGAGGACCGGCACAAAGGCTGCAGTGCCACTTTCCAAGTCCTTACAGTCGTACTTAGCCCCTTTTGTCAGGAGAGCCCTGTCAGCTGTGGGGAGACGGTTTCTTCTGGACTTGCTGGGCTAACGCAGGAATTTACTGCTCTTTAATTCTTTGACTGTGTGACAGTTTCATTGTCGTGGAGACGGTGCAATTTCCTCCTAAACTGCCTGCGTGTAAATCAGGAGGTTGTGAAAACACCTCGTGTCTCCCCGAGCGCTGAAGAGGAGCCCGGTCACCGACACGCAGGGCTTGGTGCCCACGTGCAGTTTGGTCTGGCACGCAGCAGTGACAGGCAGCTGAGGAGGGGTGGCACTTCACCCTATTAGTGCATCTGGCCGTATCTTAATGCAGAAAAGGGGGAAAAATCAGACAAGTTGTGTTTCTGTTCTTCGCTGTTGATGGCTCCCAGCAGAGCTTTGACTTGCCGTGTGTTTCTCGGGCACAGCCTGTCCTCTGTGGACTGCAGGGGAATCTTGTTGCTGCTTGCACTACACCTAGAGGTTTAATCCTATGTATGATTTTAAAAAATATTTGTTTACAGAGAAGAAGGAAAAATGTGAATTGTCTTCTAAAGCACTTGATTAAATCTAATTTTAAAAATGTATGTATTCTGCTTATATTTCCTGTTGATGTAAAAATAATAAAGCACCCGAGCGTGTTCCTGATTCCCTGGTTGTACAAAGGGCCCTGCCAAGCAGCCGGTGCCCTCGTGCTGTGCGTTGCTGCTGAGCCTCATCAGCTGTGTTTCTGTGTTGGTGTCGATCGCAGAGGCTGCATCTGAGCTGCTCCTTTCCTGTCGAGCTGCTGAACCAATGCCATTTTCTTCATAAAATACTGATTTTTGTAGACCAGGCCCTTGCCTGTAGCTGGGGGAACTAGGGGACCGCCGAGATATTTTAACAGGGTTCACATGTTCCTCGCCCTGCGATGCTTTCAACGTTTTCCCAGGGATTAGCTGTTCCTTTGCACTATGTGGGGGCTGTACAGTCAGATTTCCAGCACTGGCTTTGCTTGCAGGTGTGTGTTGCTACAGGCAGCGCGTGGTATTTCCTCTGCAGAGATTTTACAGTCCCCATCCTCTGTGATCAGCCGTGACTTTGTCCTGGGCTGCAGCGTGGGGTTTGATAACTTCCTCTTCTATCCTCCTATGGACACTGTGTTTTTTTCCTTTTGTTGTTTTTTTTTCCATTTTTGGAATGTGTTTTCAGGCCACTTCCCTGCAGCAGCGGAGAGGACCTGCTCAGTATTTTGTGCAGGCAGGAACTGATGCTGCTGAAGTCACCCCTTGATAACCTAGACTAAGAGAAGTGAGGTAAGGGGTGCAAAGTGAAATCACAGCTAAGAGACAACCAGGAGGCTGTTGGGGGAGAAGGAGGTCGGTATGTTATGGTGGGTTTTTCCCACCACAATGTTTCTATTCCATAATCCTGAAGGGACCTGAATCCCTCTGCTCCTTTCTCCCCAGCCTTGCTGTGTTGCTCCTCCTGAAAGGTGCCCTCTGTTCCTGTGTGCTGGGCAGCTCCCGGCTGCCGCTTTTCCATGGAGCACTCACGTTGTGAGAGCTGCAGCCCGGTCCTGTTTTCCCTCTCAGACACCTCTCACTGTCCTGCTGCTTGGCTTCACTTGGCCATTGCTGCGCTCTGCCCTGGAGATCTGCATGAGCCCTGCAGATCTTTGCATCTTAACCAAGCAAACAGCAGAGGGCAACAAAGAATACAGTTAACTAGTTGATTTTCTCATTTCCCTTTTCTGCGTTTTGCAAACTGCAGCAGACAGCAAAGCTTTCACCTTGGCCTAGTCTTTTTGCAGCGCGTTGTGGGAAGAGACTTTGACTTACAGTTTCCAGTCACTGTTTTGGAAAAAAGACTGAATTTGGTTATAACCTACCATGTGCAACATCTCTTCTATCATTACCTAAACAAGGGGTGTGTTTTTCTCCACTTAAAGCTGAAATCTGTACTTGGGAATATAAAAAAATTCTGTCCAAATGCTGTTTTCCACGTGCTTCCTACCTGACTTGCAGGCCTTAGCTGCTTGCATGTGGAGAAATGCTGGCTTCTCTTCCTGAGCAGTTAACAGGAAAAGTGGCTGAACAGACTGGGAAAAGTGAATGAGTTATACATGACAGGAGTCACTTTCTCGTGCAGAGCACCTCCTGTGTGTGATTGCTTGCTTTGCCACGTGAGCCCTTCTAGGGCTGGGGAGGCCGGAGCGCAGAGGCTCTCGCAGCCGAGGTCTGGGCAGCAGCAGCAAAAGTCTCTCTGTACCCTTGGGCGACCTGCTGTTCAAAAACCACTTAGTTGTGGCCACTCTTTGAGTGTCTTCTTGATGGCAGAGACTGCTCTGGTTAAAGCTTGTGCAGCCAGAACATAGTTTGTTCTGGTTCCTCGTGTGACCTGAGGCAGCAGCAAGGGAGAGCCAAGTGCCTGCCCTGCCAGGAGCTGGGCTGGTCCATTCTGGCACAACTCGGAGGGGTTTTTCCCAACCTTTTTCCCGGGTGGTATTTGAAATTTTCAGGATTTTCCATCATAACCATTGTGCACCAGTAACCTCTTCAATACGTGCACAGACTTGCACGGTCACTTGCAGCAAGCAGAGGTGGGAACGGTGCAAAGCAGTCATGGAACGAGCACAGTTTTTCATCATGACTTGGGTAAGGGAGTTTGATCCCTTCTCTTCACTAAAAATTGGCTCTTGTGACCGTGTTTCATGTCATGCTGCTCAAATGGGATCAAGGACAGTGCCCTACACAAGGTGCTGAGGGAAGGGCCCCGGACTGTAGCCCTTGGGGGATTCAAAGGCTCCATGTTCAGTTGTCGCTGGCCACACACTCTTCCCAGGCCCACGGGAAGTCACATCTACCCTTCTGCAAACTGGGTGCAAAAATAGCAGTTTCGGCAGCTTTTGCTTTTGTTTCCTGCATGGTGACAACCTTTTCCAGGGAGGTTATCTGAACGCGCTCCAGTGCAGCCGGACCCAAATCTCTCGGCTCTCCTTTGCTCCAGCTCTGTTTATCTTTGAACTCCGAGGACTTGTTCAATGTCTTGTGTGCCAGTTAGACAGAAAAGCATTTCTCATTCTCAGCATGTCCCTCCATGCTCACTGGGCCTTTCCTGCCCCAGAAATTGCTGTCGTCATCTGTCTCCCTGCCTGGAAAACAGTGAGGGATTTTCTTCCCCTTCTGTCTAGCTCATTGTGGGATGTTTGTGCTCGTTCACCTGGTGCTGCTCAAGCCCACCTGAGTCAGATTAGGTGACTGGTTTGCAAAAACCCCCCAACTCTTTTCTGTGCTATGGTATTTGCTAGGAAGCTGAGAATAAGTTTATCAGATGAGGAACATCACTGGAAATCATTTTGAAACCCTCTGGGGGGTTTTGTTCAATTTGTTTTTTATGTGACTGCAGAGATATTGACTCTCCTGTTCAAAACAAATGCTACTCAGCTCTGCTATCCAAATCTTCCCCGGCAATTCTCCTTAGGGAAGTTTTCTACATTTTCTCATGGCACATTGTTCTTGTATTTGTACTGGCAGAGCCGAATCTCACCTGAGAAATGACTGTGTTTCAGATGTGGATGAGTAACCACCTAATAAATGGTTTTCCAGGTATTTTGGGATCTCTTAGCTACCTAATGCTCTCCATCTTTCCTGAGGATAGCGTGCTGAGGTGTTATTAATCAGGAAGCCAATTCTGTCTCTTCCTGGACACCAGGAATTTCTAAGCATCTCTCAAAGCTACTTCCATTGACTTTCCTGATTTCCTAGAGCCTAATGGCTGGCAGAATATTAGCCAAACTCTAACGCACATCAAGCAAAGCATTTCAGAGTAGCAGGTAAATGAACGTAGATCAAAAGTCTTGCTCTGTGCGTCCTGCTCAGATAAGAGGCGCAAAGCAGCCTGTCCTGCCACCTCTGTGATGGGTGATGTCGGGTCTTGCAGGGTGCTACTGGGGTTGATGGAGCGTAACCCGCCGCTGACGCTGCCGCGAGGGCTCGGCAGGAACAGCTTCTCTATAAATACCCGGCAAAACCCTTCTGAGGGCAGGGCGGTTTCACATCAGCATTTCAGTTTGAGGATGTAGGAGCTGTCGACGTGGCTGACCGGCCGTTTCACTTGCAGCACCGGCAGCTCCCCCTGCCTCGGAAAGTCCTCCGAGTCCCGCTGCGGGCGGCTGCGTCGCCTCCTGCGGCTGATCCCGGGCTTCCCCGGGTGCATCCCGAGCCGGGAGCGGCAGTGCCGGAGCTGCCACGCAGGATGTGGTGGTCTGGACCACCTGCTTGGAGATCTGATGTGTTTTGCTCCACCGGCAGGCCAGGCTCTCGTGCGCTTGCTTGGGATCAGTAAGATCCCCTAGACAGCTGTGTTTGGTCCTAGCCCATAAAAACAGCACTGCTCCCACTTCCACACAGCCCCATACAGGCAGCCCCGAGCCGAGCACATGCCGCTTTGAGGAAGCAAAAGCTGCTCAGCTTTTCTCCTCAAACACGTCGCACCCTGGGCTAAAAAGCCCCCGGTTCTTGCCCGTCTGCGGGAGGTGGAGAGCAGGAAGCGCCGGTGCCTCCCGGCCGGCCTTTGGTCTGCAGCCTTTGGTCTGAATGAAGCGCGTGTGCAATCCAAGCACAGATCCTGGGCACTCGTCTGCCTGCGGAATCAGGAACCCGGTGGGAAAAGCAAATGCAGACGGAGCTCATTAAAGCCAGAAAAAGGCTTTGCAAATTGCCATCTGTGAAGCCTGTTCTCTTTCCCTATTTGATGGGGGAAAACGATGAGGAAAACTGCGCAAGATCGAATCTGCTTTTCTGTTATTGGCTGGCTGTGTAGATCTGTTCAATTATTTGCAGCAAAACAAATGAGGGCCACTCTGTTTCAGCAGCACCAGTGTAGCAGGCCACAAAAGCCAGCACACCGTGACATGGGAAATGACCAGGGAAAGGGGAGAGATGAGGCTCAAGGGCAGAGGATGAGTTTGGAAGCTGGGACACCTGTGGGAAACTCGCTCTGAGCCTCCCAGTCCTGCTCCAAAGGGGATAAACTCCTTATTTGTCTTGAAACATCTACAATTTGATCCATAATAGTATCCCAAAGGTTGGACCTGGCTCTTGCTCTCGTTGTGCCTGGTGCTGCCCTGCCCGCGCCTGTCCCAGCCTGCGCACTCGCGGCGCTCACCCAGATGGGCTTTAAATGCAGGCAGGGGGTCCAAGGAGGCCAGAAGCCCCCCGAACCTTCCCAGAGCAACTTTGAAGCTCCCACTGCCCTCTGAACCTCCCCCTCCAGTAAGGACACCCTGTGTCCTCAGCGCACAGTTGGGGCTGAGGCTGCTGTGGTACTCTCGGCACAGGGGCACCAGCCGCTCCTTGTGCACATAGGGACCGATCTCTGTCGAGCGGGTGACACTGAGGCACAAAAGGCTGAATCCTGCTTTTCCAGCCAGGCGTCAGAAATAGATCTGGAGATGATGACTCACCTGTACTTGAGAAAAACGCTGCATGGCACCGTCATGGGCTGTGACAGGCAAGTCCCCCCTCGCCCTGCCGGGAAGAGGGGCCCAGTGGGCACCAGGAGGCCCAAGGGAGCTGGGACTGTGGTCTGGAGCAGGGGGCTCTGCTCCTTACACCTGCTCAACAGCACCTTGCAGCAGCACCTTGCACCTGCACAACGGCACCTTGCAGCAGCACAACACCATGCGCAGCAGCACCTTGCATGCTGTCACCTTGCACAATAGCACCTTGCAGGGTGACACCTTGCACCGTGCGTGGTGGCGCCTGGCACCTACACGAGGTCACTTTGCACGACGACTCCTTGCACAACGGCACCTTGCTCCTGCATGATGTCACCTTGCACAACTCTTTGTGAAAAGGCACCATGCACGACAGCACCTCGCACGGCGGTGATTTGCACAGTGGCACCTTTCACCTGCACAATGGCCCCTTGCACGGTGGCACCGCTTTGCCGTGCACAGCAGAACCTGGCAGGATGGTGCCCTGCAGGACATCGCCCTGCACGCGGGGCCGCCCTGCGCTGCGTGCCCGGGCTGGTGGCAGTGCCTGTGTGCGGAGCGGTGCGGGCAGCCGGCGCCTTTGCCAAGGCTGCACCGGGAGCGGCAGCGCGGAGCCCCCCCAGTGCCGGCGGCGCCAGGCGCATCCCTCCCTGCGCCTCTTCCCGCAGCGCCCGTCCTGGGCACGGGGCTGACGTCAGAGTTGTCATGGCATCCGTGTCCATGGAAGCAGCGGCAGCATCCCGGCAGCATCCCGCAGCATCCCGGCAGTGCAGACCCTGGGAACGCACCCGGCTGTGGGGAAGGAGGCAGGATGGGGGGCTGCCCAGAGACCAGGGAGCACCCATGGGTGCTGCTCCTTGCACCACCTGCAACCTCAGGGAGCTGCCTCCTTGCAGCAGCGAGGTGCCCACAGCAGCACTGCAGCCCTTGTGCTGCCCAGGGACCCGCTGCAGCACCGGGACCCTTGTGAGTGCATGGAGGGTCCTGCAAGAGCATGGTGACCCTCGCAGGAGCGCAGTGGCTCTGGCTGCAGCACGGTGACCCTTGCAAACACGCGGTGACTCCTGCAAGCACATGGTGACCATTGCAATAGCACCAGGACTCCGGCTGCAGCACGGTGACCCCCGTGAGCACACGGTGACTCTTCCAAGCGCATGGTGACCCTTACAAACACCCAGGGACTCCTGCAAGCGCAGGGTGACACTTGCCATAGCAGAGTGCCCGCGGCTGCAGGACGGTGACCCTTGCAGCAAAGCACTGCCCCGTCCGCAGCACGGTGACCCGCGCGGTCACTCTTGCGCCAGCGGCAGTGGGTCGGTGCCCTGGCCGCACGCAGCAGCGGCGCCCGCCGCAGGGGTCCCCGGGCTGCACCCGGTACCAGCGGCGGCGGGGGCGGCCCGTGGCGCCCCCCCCACCCGCGCGTGGTTCCCGCCGCCGCCCGGCACGCGGCGCTGCGGACGAGCCCACGGGAGGAGCGCGCGCAGGGCGGCGGCGGCGGCGGAGCGCGCGGCGCGGAACATGGAGGGCGCTTCCTTCGGAGCGGGCCGCGCCGGCGGCGCCCTCGACCCCCTGGATTTCCTCAAGCAGCCGCAGACCCTGCTGCGAGTCACGGCCTGGGTAAGGGGGGCGCGGGGCGGCGGGGGCAGCGCCCGCGCGGGGGGCAGCGCCCGTGCCAGCGGCAGCGCCCGTGCCAGCGGCAGCGCGCAGTGGGTGTGCAAGGTGCAGCCCCCGTGCGGGGTGCAGGCTCCGTGCAAAGTGCAGCCCCCGTGCAAGGTGCAGCCCCCGTGCGGGGGGCAGACCCCGTGCAAGGTGCAGCCCCCGTGCAAGTTGCAGACCCCGTGCAGGATGCAGTACCTATGCAAGCTGCAGCCCCCGTGCAGGATGCAGTACCTATGCAGGCTGCAGCCCCCGTGCAGGATGCAGTACCTATGCAGGCTGCAGCGCCCGTGCAGGGCGCGGTGGCCGCGCAGGCTGCGCGCAGGGCGCAGCAGCGCCCCGCGGGCCGCAGACCGCGCCGTGGGCAGCGCGGTGGCTGCCGCGCGTGGC
>JAVCKT010001531.1:7564-18191 GCA_032273925.1 Rhynchotus rufescens
TAGTTCTGTCTTTTCACACAAATACGTAACAGAGTTAGCATGTTCTCAGTTTTTACAGCGAACTGCACGAAGTATTTATAGGATCTTAAACTTGAACCCTGTAGTGTGTTCACACACCCTGTAGCGTCTTCAACATTACAGGCCACAGGCAGTGAAAGAGAGTCTGGCTCAAATAACCTTTTCAAACCCTCCCTCCTTTCCCTCAGTCTGTAATAGCAGTGCTCGTCTGTGATCTTATGTTTGATTCTTGCAGAAAGATCCCTTTCTGCAACTGGTAAATGGTGTTAGGAGAGGTTCAGGAGCTAAAGGAGAGGAAAGAATACAAAAAGGGGTTACTCTGGGCGTGTGCAGAAATCTAGAAGGGAAAGGATTGTGTATAACTCTTTTGTTTCTGTAAGATTAGGCTGATGAATTGGATACCTATAACCTCTATACCCAGGGGTCTCTGTGTATATGTGAGCTCTGTTTTTACCATCATTGACAGCAAAAGATATTGTCTGTTTTTTTTAAACTGAGCAACTGTACAGTGCAGTGACTTGGGAATCATATATCACTAGGCAGGAATTAAGCCTCATAGCTAAAAAAATCTCTTGTAGAAATCCAAAAGCAAACAATTTTGCTGTATTTAATCCACTGATAATCAGTAAGGAGTATATATTTTGATAAAAGCCAAACCGAATAAAAGCACATTCACACTAGAAGTTGGTAATTGTTGCATAACAAGCATAAGAATGACAAAAGGCAAAAACCTCACACTTACCACATGCACAAACTCCTTCTTGCTGTCTTTTTCCAGCTGATTAAATTTATAGGGACTGATGTCAATCAGAGAGGTAACGTGACCATGGTAAGCACTGCATGAGTATGAAATATCAAAGTCACTTTTCACTAAATTTATGGAAAAGCTAAATTTACATCTGTGTCCATAAATAATCAAACATAAGAGACTGTATTTGAAATACAGTAGCACTGCTTGTGAAGGGATGTGTTGTAGGTCATTTAGTCCAAGGAATAAACAATTTAATTCAGCAATAAGCTTGAAGCAAATGTGATCTCAATCCAAAGCAAAGGTATGTCGTCATCTTTTACAGTAACACATACATATGGGTACAGAAAATATTTTTGCCTCCTTTTATTTACAGCTTTTAAAATCTGTCAATGGATACAAAGAAGGGCCAGAAAGCCCACTGGCTTGGACTACAAAGTCTTGGATCTTGGGCGAGGAGATACCTATGTGTTCAAGGAGGACAAGACTTTGCAATTAGAGAAAATGACTAAGCCAACTCTCTCATCAGTTTGTTTCTGTCTGCAGTGACCGTCATTAACCCCAAGACTTGCTGTGTGAGCCAAGGAGGGCTCATGGGGATCTGACTGATTCATCCAGAGCCATGGGCTGCTCAGAGACGCATGGTCCTGCAGCTTTTCTTCCTGGCATCTGTGATTCCAGTGTGAGGAAAAGATCCAGACCTTGCCAGTGTAGCCAGCGTTAATGACTGCCTCTGGAATAGAGAAGCCCAGGGACTTGCTCAAGAGCCTTCGCTGTGGCTCTTGGTTCCTCCTGATTGCGGAACCTCTTGGTTTTGCCTGTGTGTTTATGTCTTGGTTGGAGGAGAGCTGAATGTTGGTGCAGCAGGTTATTAGCACTATTGCAGAACTACAAAATCTTTCTTCTAGACCAGTGTATATATATTTATTTGCACAAAAGAAACATTTCCAGCAAAGACAGCCAGAAAGCTCACTTGCGAAACACTGCAGAACCACTCAGTGCCACGTGACTGAAGCTAACATTTGGGGTGTCTCTGTGGGAAATGCTCTGTAACAGGTGACTGGCCTTGTGTGGTGATTGAGAAGCTCTTTTTTCAGCAATCTTGAAAACTTCTGTTTGACCAGATGTGAAGTAGGAGCACTGCTTTGTGACCTGTCCTAGTAGGAAGCAGAGCACCAAAGCTTTTCTTTCCATGGGCTGTACAGTACAAGCAGCAGGCAGCTTGTCTACCTCAAAGCCCCTTGCAAAGCCCCTTTTGAAGCAATGGCAGCAATTGCTTGTGCACCTGCATAAGCTGTGCTGGGCACTTACTGGTCAAGGGTGATCACATCTTGGTGCCCGCGGTACTGCCGAGCCAGCCGTAAAGCAAGATCATTTGCCTCAGACCTGCATAACAACAGATGCTAGAGGACCATGCATCCATAAAAGTGTGAGCAAACTCCTTCTATAAAATTTTTATTCTAATGCAGAAGAGGGATGGACTTAACCAACCAACACAGCAGACTCTATTAGTGCACAGATTAGAAGGCTGGGGTTGAGGCTGTGAAATACCCTGTACAGAGGGAGTAAACACAGCCCTTTGTATGAACAGGAAACAAAGAGATGCTTTATTTCCTTCCCCCTGTTTACTTGTTTACTAGAAATCTACCTCCTCTTGGTACAAATGAGACCGCTTCAGAGAGCAGGCAGCGACTGAGAGAACAACACGACTGCACAACCCAACCTGTACCAGCAGTGTTTCCCACCCTCTGCACAACCTGGAGTCTCAGAGCTTGTTCCGTCAGGTAGCTATGGGCACAAACCTGCTCTCAATACTATGAACTCGATTTTAAACCTTGCTTGTAGCAGCCCCCCTCTGCTCAGGTTCCCTGCTTTAGCAAAGCAGGTGATTGTAGACAAGTAGCACTTCTTCCTTAGAAAGGCCTATGTCAGTTAACACATAGTATTTGTACACATAGTATAGACACCTATTTGCAGAGTCTAATTTACTTTTTCCCCTCTTTTTTGCATAGCACACAGCAGACCAGCCTTATGTTTTTGTTCTCTAGAGTTATGACATGACAGCTACAAATACAGAGTATCCTTTAATCAGTATGAGAAGTAGTTTGGTTGCGATCACTAAGTTCTGCTTTTCTCAGTTTAAGATTTAGACAAAGCTTTTCTGAGTGTCCATCTTAAACAGGCACAAAATGGTCATAAAGAAAAAATAGATGCTCTAACATACCCAGAATTAACAAAATAGCAAACGGAGAGTTTCTCTGGCAAGGTAGCTGTGAGACGCTGAGCGTACTGAACCAGATTGTCATGCAGGAATCGAGAGTTGGTATTGAGCAGTTCCATCTGTTTTGTGGCTGCCTTTGTCACATGTGGATGACAGTGACCAACTAAAGAAGAAAGTGATTAATTATTACTAGCGAGCAGTTAGTTATTGAGCTGCACAAGGAGACAGAGAGAAGTGCTGTGAACCCACAGCACTTGTGAGAAGTGTCTTATGATTCCCATTAGAAACAATGGAAACACCAGCAATAGAGCAAGCAGTCTTACAAGCTAAACTGCTTACCATGGGCAACGTTGTTGATGCAGTCTAAGTATTTTTCCCCGTTCTCATCAAACATGTACTGGCCCTGAGCACGCACTATCTTCAGAGGGTCCTTGGCAAAGAAAACTTTGCAGGAAGGCCTAAAAAAATGCATAGAAGAACACTGTTGTAGTTCTCTCTGTGGTTCCCTCCTGCCATGAATGTTGAGCGGGCTTATCTTTTGCAGCTCAGGAGATGACCACCTCTCTCTGCAAAGAGCTTGTGAGTGGCTTAGAGGGTGGGCAAGCAGGGCTGCCCCTGAAGTAAAAAACATTGCCCAGCACCCCTGTAGGAACAGAAGTAGGTCTTTGGATAAGAGTGATTTCAAATCTTTATTCAGACTTTTAAATAGTTCCATGGGAGCACAATGAATGCAAGCCATTCCTTGGCCTTATATATCCGCCTGTGTCTCTAGGATGTAGTTCTGTTTGTTTACATGTCTCACGAGCATGTATAATCAATTAACGCTCTGGGAATAGAACGAAGCTGCTAGGAATTGTTTTATGCTATAGCCAAAAATTTGTTACGTAATGGGAGGCTGTGCACTAGAGAGGTCATATTCAAGAACAAAACACTGTGTTCCGGCTATACTGTTATGTTGAATGATGTTTTTGAGCAGAAGGAAAGAGTTCTGAACTTTTTGTAATGTTTATATGCCTTCAGATAAACATAGGTGTTTTCAAGTAACTTAATGCTGAAATTGCAGCAATGTTGTATGGTGTACTGAGACTGTCAACTACTGGGGCTGAATGTGATTCAAGGGAGTTGAGTGCCTTCTCTTACAGTTTCTAGCCCTTGCACAGATTTTCTCTGACATCTTCGACAACTCCTCTGCTGCACTTTAGATGTAGCACACATGGTCCTCAAGAGTAGTTTCTTGACTGCAGTTTTCTAGTAGGTGTCAGTCCTTTCTGTGAGAGCTCCTTTTTTTCTTTCCAGCATAGCCCAGCATCATCATCCTTGCCAGGCAAGACTTCATTAATGTGCAGCTGGCCCCAAAAGGTAACTTAATATGCATGATTTCTGAAGCCATTGATTTTTTATGAATCTTTAGTTAGTTTTCTATATAGTCTACATATTTAAGCCAGAACTTGCAAATAAGCAGCAGTCGCTTTAACATTCTGGACTTATTTTTCATGTGTCAACTCCTGATGTAGGAATTAAAATTGCCCCTTCTGGAGGAAATAGTGTTGCAATAATGAAGGATCGAGTATGTGCATAGCTATGATCATTGTTCAGATCAAAACTGCACCTCCCTGATTTTCCTCCAATTATCCTTGTCCAAGAAATTTCCTGAGCTCCATATAACATAGAGATGTATTTTTCAAGAGCGTTCAGTTTCTTCACAAACTAACTATGCGAGTAGCATTTAGAAAAAGTATGTCCAGACACCATATTCTGTTTTCCTTCTGCTATCATCTCTATTAGAAAAATGAAGTAGCTTTTTATGTGCTGTAAGTAAGTGACTATTTTCCTCCCCTTGATATTAGTAGTGGCCCAAAGATCTAGCTATCAGAATGGCAAACTAAAGAGCTTACTTGTTACTTTCTTTTTCTTTCAGCCACCACCATGTGGACTTGCTGCTTAGCTGGGATGTCTCAGATTTCACACAGACACTCTCAGCTGGTTTGCAGCAGAAACAGAATATACTGTGGTGCTTCAGTGCTCACGCCTTGACTATGGAGCACAGAATTCCTGACAGCCCCTCTCCACCCCCACCCCGCCCAAGATGTGTCCAATCCGTCCCCACTTCAAAGGTAAGCAAGATCCCCTTGCGGTCCCTGACTCGGTGCGCTAGGCACCCTGCGCACGCACTCGGGCTGCTTCTGCTTTGAAGCTTGGTGCCTGACTTGTCAAATAAAATTCTGGGTTGAACCGCTATGGAAAAAAAGTTATCTCCACTTTTACCCTTAGCCAAAATTTACAGTTTGTGCCATGTCGGTCCTACTGGGTTACACACACATGCACATGGTCCCCCCCAGCACAGCAGCAAAGCCTGGTGGCCCCTTGAGGCACCTCAGCAGCCACAGCCCGTGCCTGGCCCCGCAGCCCAGCGCTTCCCGGGGCGCCCCTACCCGATGTACTTCCTCCGCAGCGCCAGGGTCTCTGCTTTGCTGTAGGGCTCCCCCATCCTGCCGTCCTGCCTGTGCTGCTCCACCAGCCGCAGTGTTTTATGCTCCAGCTAGACTCCTCCTTTCCTCCCTCCTTCCAGACTCCACCCCACATGTTTTTTTGGATTCATGCGGGCACAGCCTGCGGTTGCTCATAAGGGGGCTTGCATCTACAGGCTGGAGTCATTCTGCCTTGACAGTTGTCGCATGGCAGCAGCCACAGGCCGTGTTCCTCCATGTGCTGCCTAAATTCTCTATTACTAACTGCACGGCAGCAAAACACAGAAGATTGCAGAGCAGTGAACTCCTTGTTGAATTTCTTAGTTTGTGGGGAATGTTGGAAAGCAAAAGGTCATGAGAAAAGGAAGGCAGCATTTTCTTAGGATGAGTGGCTGATTTGCATTTTGCTGTGCATCTCATTTCCAAATGTCAGGTGAAACACTTGGGGGAGCAGCTCAGCTTTCCTCCCTTCTCACCAACCCGTGCCCCCTTTGTCCCACTGAAGGCTACTCCTTGACAGCAGCAAAACCAGCGCTCCATGTTCCTGCTACCCACAGCGCTGTGTTTGGATCTAGGCTATAGCACCAGTGTTTCTTCTTTCACAGGTCTAGTCTCGCACCTTTGCTTCTTCAGACAACGTTAATTTTGGAACTTAGCTGCTTGCATGTTCCTGCATCCCTGCTTCATCACGAACGTCAGCTGTCTGTGTTATGTAAAAGCCAGGTAAGCACGAGCATTTGCAGCACTTCCGGCACCGTGAGCAGCCAGCCTCCGTGTCCCAGCTGAATGGCAGCTTTTTTCTCAGAGTCACAGCCAGGCAAAGGGCTTGGAACACCAAACAGGGTGACCAGCACCCTCCTTTGGGCTCCCATTGGAATGCATTAGTGGGTTTCAAGAAGAGACCAGGTGTTTTTTTAGATCTCCTAACATCCAAGTCAAGCCTTAGACTTGTCAGGAATTCTGTCTGCAGCACTTCCCAGTTTTGCCTGGTTTTCTCATAGCTGGAAAAGATGGTTAGTGGTGTAGTTTGAGTCAGATGCACTAGGTATTGGACCTAAGTGCAGGCCCTTTGTAAAAAACTGTAAGAAAATACTAGCACTGGGGCATTTAGGGGGGGCAGGGGGACAGTGAATCACTGCAAGTCTGAATGACCCTGAAGGCATTTAAGGACAAACGCTTTTCCTCCCACTCTGTGCATGGCTGCCCCCTGTTGGCCGCGAGGACATCTGCATCCCTTGCCAGGGGCTACTGGGACTATCACTGCTGAAAGATTTCTGCAGCGTAGCCTGTCCCGTGATTCTTGCCCAGGCCACAGGTGGCTGTGAAAGATGTGTTAGCTGCAGTGCTCTCACTCCTTTCGACAGGCAGCACAAACATATATCAGCAGCTGGCGCTGCTTAAAGCAGGGTTTTCTGTTCCAGGAGTTAGCACATTAAAACTTGTTCAGTTATGCACGCAATTGCTTGAAGAAGCAATTCCCTGAGTTCATCAGGAAAGCTCAGACTGGTGTGTGAGCTAAATAAGTAGCCGTAAAGCAGCTTGCTTCTCTGTCATGGGATGACAATGCACCCCCACCCCCAGTGTCCTTATGACTCATGAGTCGTACAAGGTCTTTTGGTGCCATCAGCAGGGAAAGCTCGCCAGGTTAGCACTGCTGAAGTCTCTTTCCACTGACTGCTGAGAAAAGATTGTGGAGTATCACAGTCACCTGATACACAGGCTTTCCAGGACTTCTTTTGCTTAGTTTTCTTAAATCTTTGCCTAATGTCCCTAAGTAACACCATGGAATAAGCACTAGCCACTATTTCCCAGAAGCCAGAGAATTATTAGAATAGGTTTGTATTTTTTTTTTTTAAATTTAGCATATCTTTTCTCCATTCTACTCTGTTTCCTTTTTGAGCATCTTAATTGCTTTTCTTTCTTTCCTTATTTGAGGGTTTGGTTGTAGCCAGGTACCAGCAATGAGCAGTCTGGCTCCCAGTATGGCTGATGAAAAGAGGTAAAGGTTTCTAAGAGCTATTCAGGTTATTTAAGGAAGGTATCTCTCCTTATTAAGGACATAGGATAACTCCTCCTTAAGGGGCTAGTGTCACTTTATATGTAATAGGTATGTATATATGTCCATATATATATATGTATGAAAAATAATGTATTGCCATTGCTGCTTGAGAAGTGGACCAGTCACACCTGGGAATGGTAAATACTCCACTGTGAAGATCCTTTTCAGTGCAAAAAGGTAAGGACAGGCATTCCACACCCACCTGCTCCTTTGCAGGGGTAATCAGCTGCTCCGCATTTACTATAAAAAGCTCTTCATTGAGGTTGGGCTCTTAGAAGGGTGTGTGGCTGGTGCTGAGCCTGAAGGGATTGGTTTCCTGTTCCATGTTGATGTTTCTGGTGAGTCCTGGGGTTCACTGGGTGGCTTTATCTGCCTGTAAGGGGCTGTGGCCCTCGGAGCACCAGATGCTTAATGCCTGGCTGGCTGGTGTAGAGAAGAGACAAGAGTGTGGTACTTCTTGAGTGGTGCCTTCTGGGACTGTTTGCACGCTGGCAAACATGCTGGTTGGGTTCTGAGTAACTTTTGTGTAGAATCATTTCAGTGCTGATTGTACCAACAGTGTTTGTGTTTCCAGCTTTTTAAGTGGTGAGTTTGTATATGGACTTTTTTTTTGGTCACAAGCTAATAATTATAGTGATGCTTGTGTATGTGTGTTGTTATAGTACATGCATTTTGGTTGCTAAGTTTCTCTTTCTCAGGTTTACTCCAACCCTTTTTTTTTCCCACAACAACCATAATATGCTACAGAGAGGGGCTCTCTCCCAAAAATTTGCAAAAAGTTGCTAGGGATGTTTTAGTTGCATGTGGAAGCAAGGGGCAATGCCAGGAGGAGTCCACGGTTACTCGGTGTTTCTGATTAGCATGTCCCTGTAAAAGCAGTGTATTTTTCTAACACAGGCAAAAGCTGCTTGTTGTTTATTTAAAATGGTTAGTTGTGTATGGTAATTGAATCACTAGACAGAGCTATATGAGACGAGTACACAAATACTGTTGTATTTTGTGACTTCTGTACCCTTGTTTCAAATGACTAAGGACTAGCTGGGCAGCTGGTAGGCATGTGAAGCTTAGAGCTGGAGGTGCATGTCAACCTTAGCTATTTAATTAATAAAAAGGACTACTTAAAAAAAAAGTGGAATAATGTAGTAGGCATTTCATTCCCATCCCTGCATGGGCTCCAGGATGCTGCAGGAGTGTCACCCAGCTAGTTGGGTAATGGGGAACTCCTGAGGAGAGTCCAAGCAGTGTAAACACAGGTACTGTTTGTTTCTTGACAGTCCAGCTACAGCAATATGTAGACTCTTGCCTCCCTCTCTGCCAGAAGGACTGGAGAAGCTGAAAGAGACAAGACCAAGAACAGCCAGGGCAGCCAAAGTGAGTACTAGGGATTTCTACTCTTGTGCAGCTCACTCGGCTCCCTTGTGTGCACAGCTCCTGTGGCGCTCGGCGGCTGTGCTCCATGCACAGGATATTTTGAAGTGAAAGAGGTGAGGAAAATGGGATGTTTGCGCCTGTCTGAAATATCTTGGGAACAGTTAGCTAATGCTTTGAATATATTATCACTGCTCCTAATATTTTGATTTCCACCAAAATGTTCTTTGCTCGGGAAGACTCAATGCAGAAATGAGTCTGCTAAAAATGGGGTGCTTGAAAATGTGCTGTTTGGTAGTAAGTATTATGCTTCATATTTTGTTTCTAATCAAAAAATTTACACAATTTTGTATTCTGTAGTTTACATTCATGCTCAATACACTATGCCTGTGTACATATATATTTCCCACAGAGTTTGTTTTTCTGTTTTAGTGTTGCAGAAATGGTAGACTGCTGCTTTTCAGCTCTAGGGCTTTGAATGCCAGGCTGCCTGGGGACTTGCCTTAGCAATTTTGTCCACCCTTGCAGCCTTTCTAGGGTGAGGGGAGGCTCTAATTGCTGGCTGTGAGAAAGCTTCTGCTTGCTTCTCTTCTGTGGACCTCTGCCACTTGTGTTGTGTGTTAGAAAAGATGACAGAACAGACTTGACTCAGACTTGACCCCTCTATTAGGGTAGGAAGAGTGAGCTACTTCTTAGTGTGTGCTGTAGGGAAAAAGGAACATGCTGCAAGTGCCCTGATTTTGTTTCATGACCCTTCTTTCAGCGGATACCAACTGGCATGACCTGCACTAAACTTCAAGCTACAAATTAGCACAACACAACACGTGATTTTTTTTTTTCCAGTTCAGACAGACTAGAACTTTTTGCACCAGCAGTGAATTTTATAACTATGCAAATCAGCATCAATACTTAGATTAATATTTTAATAATTACACACTTTTTACATTATGAAAATAAATCATAAATAATGTAAAAATAATTCTGAAGATCAACTTCTCACAAGCAAGAAACAAATACTGAAACACAAAACTCAAAAGAAAACAAAACGATATTAAACTGAAAACCAAGGAGAAATTTTAATAATAAAAACAAAAGCATGCTGTTTGCTGAGATTCAATTAAAATCAGGACCGGCGGCCACAATGAAGTGGTAATTAATAACAAATTAAAATGGATAACTTAAAGTTTACAGTTGCTTACACTACTTGTGCCATATGTGTAGTGTTAGGACACTCAATGTATTTTGAGGATTGACTGACCCGTGGTCCCCCCCCCCCCCTCCCCCAGCAGCGTAATTCTTGCCAATTTACTTTGTATTTTTTTTAATGTCCTCTACTGCATATAAGAGACCATTTGGAATATAAAAATAACTGCACATATAGATGAACTTAAAAAAAGTAAAAAATACAAATAAAAATATATAATATTTTCCAAAGGAAAAAGTCAGATACATACATCTTAGTAACATTTTACAAGTTGTGTGATATTTTCCCAAACATGTACAATAATATAAGAATATCCACATATATGTTAACAGTATGTAAAACATTCTTCCATCAACTCAACTCTCCATAATACTTCAGAAAAAATGTGCAAGTACCAATGGTATCTGGGAAACTTATACAATTTATTTTTAAATAGAAACAAGTAAAATGCTAACGGTCCCAGGTTAAGTTAAGGCCCCCTTTTTTGAAACAAAATTGATTTCAAAGCAGCATTGATAACTGGATGCATTTAAAAAATACA
>JAVCKT010001533.1:0-23601 GCA_032273925.1 Rhynchotus rufescens
ACTCTTATGAGTAATATCTTACTAAGATATTACCAAAATAAAACAGCATTTAATTTCTTCAGTCTGTAAAAAAGCATTTGCTAAAGTTTTATAACCAATGTAAAGAGAGAGGACACTCTGACCATGCTCCTAAAACACCTCCTGTCAACATGAACTAGCACATGGTATTCTCTGATTTTCAGTTCATCTTTTCATCTTCTGAACTACTAAGGATATTTACGAGTCATTTGAACATGCTCCTGTATAAATATTTCAAAGTGTGTTTAAAGCTCAATCTTGAAGGCCTTGGACAAACATGTCAAGCCAATAAATAGCACCTTTGACCTGAAGACCTGCTGAAAAATTTGTGTAAACAGAATTGCATTGGACTTCTATGGTGAAGCCTCTCAGGACTGTTGTTTTTCTTGCCCATGTTCCATAACAGAAGATGCTCCTTTCTTTGACACATTAACAAATACAGCAATTTATGTGCACATGATGTTCTGGGATTCTCCAATTCTTCCTTTTCCACTTAAAAATGGGCATTATGGAAATGGAATTTCCCAGAAATTTCCATATTGCCAGGCAGCTGCTCTCTCATAAATGGCCTTTTTAAAAAGGATCAGAGTTAGAGTCATGATAATGTTAGGCCATTCGAACTGGTTGGGGAACTCTTGTTCCTCCCTTTTTTCTCAAGGTTTAACACACAACAAAGCAGAAGGTCTTTATAAATAAACAGACGCCAAATAGTTTATGACAGCACTTTTCCAACAGACATATCCTGGATGCGTGTGCTTAGCACACCTTCACCATCAAGATTTTAATAAACATATAAGCAGCAAAGGACCAGAACCACATAAGCAAATTATGATGCAGATTCCCATATCCCCAAATGCCTTGTTTGTCAGCTTATGCCAAAACAGGATTTACAAGCACTGACCAAATTGAAGTAAAGTGCTACACATATAATGAAAAATAAAGGAGAATATGAAATTGCCATTCTAAAACCATGTCATGTGTCAAATGCTTTGAATATTTTAAATTGTGCTTTCCAGCTGCTATTTTCTGCTTTATTTTTGCCAGTCAACTGCAATTTATTCCTATTTCTCTTCCATCCCCATGCTAAAGTTGTCCATAATGCTTAAAGGTACACTGCTTATAGATTCTGTAACAGTGGATAAAATAAATTGTAGGCTGTTGTTTGCTTATTTATTTGTCCAGACATAACTCTTCCAAACTGCTTTTATTTCAAATATGGTAATTTTTGCTGTGCTAAAAAAAAGGAAATTGTGTGTATATGGTGAAAAAACAAAGACTTTCACTTGAAAACTTTCACCACATTTTTGAGTTGTCTTCACTTACAAAATTTATGTTCTTGACTATAAGGCCATAAAGCCATACATGGAAAACTCAGTAAAGCTGAATAAACCAAATGCTGCCTTGAGACAACAGTCTCTTTTAATTTCTTCAAAGTCCTTGGCATGACCTTGTGGTGAATTTAAACCTGAGTGGAAAATATTGCAAGTTGCTTTTTTTCTCATTGTTAATACATTTTATTTCCTTGCAACGGGAAAGGATGCATGCAAAACAAGGCTTTATCTGACAGATAAGGCAAAAGCTCCTCTGGAGTGCATGCCCATGTATGCAGCGTTGGGACTGTGTCTTCCCAAATAGCACTTTGCGACTATCAGCACTGAATTTCATCAGTCTGTTTGACTGCCCAGTCACCTACTACCATAGTATTTCTCAGAGTTGGCTATGAAGGGCAGAATATACTACTACACAGCAAATACAAACATATTATACAAACACCTTCTGAAGTTGCCACCCTTTCAACACTAGTATCAGTTTTAGCAGCTCCCAAGCACAGTTCAGTCATGGAAAACCTTATGTATTTCCAAGAAGAAGTAAAGCTTCACAGTCAGTTTAAAATACTCCAGAGGAAATCTGCTTTCTGAGTATAGATTTATGTCCAGACATTTCTGTAACTTCTCTCTACCATACAGGCTCATCAAGGGCAACATTTCCTTCCCCAGAAGTATCTGTTTTTCATAGGCTTTAGCTTGCGAAATTCTTCTGGAGGCTTTCGGTGGTTTAAGGTTACATGTTGAGTGGTAGCTGAGAGGCCACTACTCCAACCAAGGTTTTCTTAAGAACTGGAGTATATGCTTTTAGGCACTAACAGATGAGCACAATTATACACATACAGATAGAAAAGAGGGACACAGAGCCAGATTCTCCCACTGAGTATATTAACATAAAACCAGAGTACTGCTACCCATTTTAAATAAATAAGAATAAAAGATGTGCAAGGAAAAGAAAAAAAAAAAGGTGAAGAGAAATCAAAAATTAGCCAGAAAAAAAAATCAATGTGAATAATGTATTCTAAAATATAATAATTCAAAATCTAATTTGAGTATGAATTTTGTACCCATTTTATACCCCCAGTATAAAACATTTCCCTGAGTTTTCTCAAGAGTACTCTTCTACAAAATATTCATTCTAAAACATATTTTGCTTCAATATTTGATGAGCCATTCTGGGCATCAGAGGGAATGATGTTTTACAAATGCACTGGATCTTGGATTAAAATTTTTTTTAAAAAATAGATTCTTAAACTTGAGTTCTTAGATCTATTTTAGGTCTCTAAATAAACAGGCACAATCTCAGTAACTTTGAACACCCATTGACTCTCCTCTGAAGCGTAAGGAACAGAGGTCTAATTATAGCTTTAAGTTTTTTTCTATATTATATCTCACACTGGTTCACCTGCCTGGTGAACTGGTATATTTTATATACCGGTATATTTTGAAGGACTGGAATAAAGCTAGTGCAAGCTTGTGCACTTGAACCCACTTCAATTTAGAAAGATTAATCTTTAAAATTTCAAAACTGGAGGAAATCTGTATACCGAAAAGGTGATATCTTGCCTCATCTTAAGATACCTGTGTTTGAAAATATAAGCTATAATATATTGAAAATATAACCTGTCTGGAAAGAGCTCAAATCCTTTGCTCTCTGCAGTGCACAATACTGCACAGAGAGTTTGTCTTATGCATGACGATGAATAGACGTGTGACATCTCTGTGGACAGCGAGCAGTATTGTCTTTCACAGTAAGTGATCCCCTCTATGTCTCAGCTAAATTAAGGAGGACAATGAAGACAAAATGATGAATAGGAGACAAAACGAGTCCAAAAGAGATGATAGCTCCCTGAATGCTCAGTCATTCTTTATGTCCGATGGGAGTAAAAAAAAAAAAAACCCAAACAACAGTGTTTTAAATTACGGAATAAATGGAGAAGAACAGCAGATAACCATAGAGGCAAACTGAGCAGCCAGTGTGCCACCTTTGCTGCCTTTGGGAGTCTGTCAAACAGAAGCCAGAAGATTGAAATAAAGAAGCTGGAGAAAAAGTGAAAAGAGGAGACAGGCAAAAGGGATGGTAGTTAAAACTGGATAACACACCCAAACTTTATTAATTTACATTTAGGGATCTTTTCTCCTCTGTGGATCGCTCTGGAAAGGAGAAGCTGCACTGCTGACAACTTTCAGCTATACTATTCCTGCTGCAGCAGAATATGAAAGAGGAGAAGACAGCCAGAAATACCTCCACCTCCCATTTTCTTCAGTGAATCACCTACCAGAGAAATGCAGTGTTCATCCTTTTAGCACTACAGTGTCCTGTAGTGTTCAACAAGTGCCTTACAGCAAAGGCTCTTCGCTCACCACTCAGGGAGCTCTGATGCCTGAGTAGATGCCTCCTAGCAGAAAGGTAAGAGCTCCTCTTTCTTTGCTGCTCTTGCTGATTTACCGCTTCTCTCTGCACCATATACTGAATTCAAAATGGCCTGTAGGGGCCAGAGACCCTCACCATAAAGTGCATTTTCATGGAAAGTCCTGTGGGAAAAGGCATAGGCTCTCAGAGCTCAGGATCAAATTCACAGAGCCCATCAAGACTCTTGCACAACTAAGGTCTTCACCCACTGTATCCCAGAGGCCACCAGCTCAGTGGGTGCTTCTGTGTGCCTCATCAGAAGGAAGCACTTATATTCCTCTTGACTACACAGGGCTGAAGCCTAACTTCATACTTTCATGTTTTTGTGATTTGTTTCTTAATTCAGTGGCCTACTTCCACAATGCAGCTGTTACTTTGCAAAATTTATATCCCCCAAACCTTTAGGGCATGCTAATAAAAAGATGATTAAGTTGCAGCAATGAGCTTCCTTCCAGCAAGAATTCTGTGTTCTTGTTCAACATGTGCTACATTGTCTGTTGTGATTTATTTCTCACCACTTGGAATATGCCAGCCCCAGTTACCATCTTTCTTCATAACCCCCTGAGTACAGCTTCTTTTTTTATTTTTATTTCCTTAAACATCACAGTCCCCTTTAGACCTGCACCTTTTTGCACTCCTTTTGGAACTGTTTCTTCCTTATGGATCCCAGAAAGAGCAATTTTCATCTCCTTTCACTGATATCCTCAAAACTGCACATCCTTCACTTCCCTAAGATCTCCAAAGACATCTTCCTAAGATCTCAGAATGCCACAGCTGAGCAGCACCAGCCTGAGGGGCGCTGCGTAGACCTGTCACACACGTGTAAGGAGCAGTTGTGCAGGCACAAGGTTCACATCCTATGTAAAAACAGGGATTCACAACACTGTGTCCCCAAGGGCCTCCTCAACCGTGATATTCCCTCTGTGGGCAGAGAAGTCCTGGGCTTTATGGCCACTTAATGGCTATTGTTGTTAGCACGGTGAGTGGAGGACGTTCTTCAAACGCAACCGTTACTCACCCACACGTCAGTCCTGGCACAGGCCTAGGCTTGGGACAGGGAGCAAAGGGTTACACTGGGTTCACAGGAACTGGGTTCACAGGGAAGGGTTCACAGTCATGGAAACAGAGAGGCACAAAGTACAGGTGACCACGGCCACAGTGAAAGCTCATTCTGAAAAGCCAGGTAACGCTGCCATCGCCTTCAGCAATCTAGTACCCGTGCTAAGCTTACAGTCAGCCACTGAAACAGCCAGAGGCAAGTGCTGCACAGCTAGGGAAAACTGACTGGAAAAACACCAGAGTGTAAATAAAAGACCGCTTATTGTGAGCTTTTCTGCCTGGATATTTGCTTGCTCTCGGGCAAACTTCAGCCCCGTGACCCTTCTGGAAAAGAGGCCACTGGGCAGTGCCACAGACTGGGCTGCAGCTCTGGTCTGTCTCTTGGAACGGAGCAGTGCAAGACACAGACACCACAGCAATTACAAGGCATTAGCTACCTAATCTCCTTCACACTGCATCAACCATGCACGGGGCCTTGCTTACTAATTTTGCTTCTAATTACCTATCATTAGCAAACACTTCTGAAGGCAGCTCTATTGGGAAACAAGTTTGAACATCAAATGTTCAGGTGGTTCCTTGTTCCCGAGGTCGCAGAGACAGGACTCAGTGTGTGCGTGCGCATCTCTTGGTTTCTCTTTGGAGCTCAGAGAGAAAGGGATCATCTTTGTAAGGATCAAACTGACTTTGCAGCTATAGCGATAATTAAAATTTGGTCAATATACACAGCAAAGATAAGGCGGAGAAAACTCCTTTGTGAATTTAAAAACTATTTGCATGCTTGAGTTTGGATCCAGTAGTGCTTATGTAACAGAATATAATTTTCTCCATTTTCTTCTACATCATTACTATGTTGCTTAATGCTAGTTATTATTCTATTGCAGTTATATGATACACAAACCCACTTTTCTACAGGTACTAATCATAAATTAATAAACTGGTTACTGTTACCAAGTCATTATGCATCAAAAACACAAAAGTCCCATGAGTCCCAGTCTGTTTTCTGCAACTCACCGCCACTGGATTGCAACACTGTATTCATTTTTAAGGAACTACAGAATACCATGAAATATTTTTATTTTACAAGAAATCTGTTGCCACAGAAGACTTTTTCATTTGTCTCCTGTTGCTTACAAAAGCATTTTTTTAATTAGAGTTATCAGGGTGCCACTTTTCAGCTAGAGGACGTTCTGCCACTTGAATTACTTGAAAATTCCCATTATCTAGATGTAATACAAGGCATACGGCATGTAACTGAGCCTTTCACACTTCTCCCAGGACACCTCACATATGTAGATATGTGCTTTGTAAATCTACTTCAACTGGAAAACTAAAGCTGATATGTTGAGGTATTGCTACAGAAATATTTCAGCAGCAGTTCCTTCTTTTCAGTCACTAATCTCCAAACAGTTTTTGATTTTGAAATCTTATGGCACAGCTTGAAATATGCTATTTTTGCTCATTGTATGCAGGAAAAAGAGACCAGTCTTTCTGAGTTCGGGGAGAAGCATTTTTCATGTTGCAACTTTAAAAAAAAAAGTGAAACAACTGGACAAGAAAGCTTAAATTCAGTACAGAAATAGTCCACAGTGAAAAGAACCTGACAGTGCCCTCTTGAAAAGGTTTTTTTTTATGAAATATGACGATTTAATTGCAATTTGTCTTTTTTTTTTCTTATGGCTCTTATGGGACCCCAAACCAACAAAAATCTTTCAATGTCACATCAAGTACATGATGAAAATGTTATGTGCCCAGGAAGCGTTGGGCACTGTAATTTGCCTGTTGTTTGACATGGAAACTCTACAGTCAGTGCAAGCTCTCTTGCTGAAAGCCCTTCTTGGCACACAAAGCCACCCAGGGTAGGACAGCAGCTGCTGTGCAGCTCCTCCTGGGCACTGCTATGAGTGTCCACGGGGACACAAAGTAGATGAGGCACTGGGGGATATGGGTTAATAGGCATGATGGTGATGGGTTTATGGTTGAACTTGATCTTAAAGGTCTTTTCCAACCCTTATGATTGTATAATTCGACTCTATGATTCATTAGGGTGCTTCCTAAATGATTGAGCTTCCAGGGATTAACTTTTCCTCCACTGTCTTAGCCTGTTCCTTGGTTCCCACTGTGCAGGACACCCAGGAACATGGGCTCTGCTGTATAGCAGGCAAGCGAGTGGTCCTGCTGGCTCTGCAACACACCCTGGGGAGATGGGGAAGGCAGGGCCTCTGCAAGGCCCCAAAATCAGCCTTTCTGCCCTGCTCTGCTTGACAAAAATCAAATCTTTCAAGTAGAGCAAAGGTTCTAATTTCTCTCTTTCACAACACTATCCTCCAGAGACTGACCGATAGGGTCTCATTTTCAGGAGCAGGCAGGGAGCCTCAACTCTAACCAAAGAGAAGTATGGCTGCTCAGCACACCTAAAATCTAGGCCCAAACACTCCAAAGTTTTGGGGCATCTAGAAATGCAAGCAGGTACCCTCCTGTCAAAAACACCTGTATTATAACATGGAAAAGACAATTTTAATATTGGCTCTAGGTGACTTTGAAGAAAATGTAGTAGAGAAGAAAAGAGCTCAGGCTAATGTTTTAACTTTAGGATCAAATTTCTCTCTAGTAAACAACACAATTATCTGCCTAAATAACTAACTCTTAATAAATCACCCCAAACAGGAGGCTCAGTATTCTGCATCACCATTAGCTGATTTACAGTGAACTAATAGGATGCAAGCGGAGGGAAGAAAGAGTAACTGTAATTGCTTCTACAGTCTCTCACGAACGAAGTTTTGGCTTTGTACCCTTTGACTGAAAACAGGGCTCCTTTTTATAACATTCGTCAAGATGCTTTGGAGATGAAGATGGTTGGGGGATACAGTATGAGAGAAGTCAAGAGAACAACCAGGTCTGGGGCCATCTCTAGAAGAAATTCAACTGACCTGATGTAAGATAAATGCACAGAAACCCAACCCAAGATCCATTTATTATGGTTTGTCTCCAGACTCCATGCCTAGTTTTGAGCTATGAAGCATGGAGTAAACGATCACGAATATGGGACACTGATGCTCCTTCTAACTCCAGTAGCTGCTGAATCCACTCCCAGAAGAATTAGCCGTTTCAAAAACAACAAGTGAGGAACAGAAGCTCTGAATCAGGTCATGATGCTACACCAACAGACTTCTTTGGATGCAGCCCTTTCTGTTTTATCAACCATGGTCACATAATTAAGGAGAAGATATACACCTTGCTGCCAAAAAATTAAATAAAAATTAAAAAAACCACACACATATATAATTGTGTGTGTAAACACACACATATATAACACACACAATTTAAAAAAAATACATATATATAATTTTCCTGTTTTTTTCACTGAAAATACAAATAACCTTAAAATTCCCATCAAAATATGTGTTTTAAAATAAGAATATTCTCAAAGCAATGTTCAGAGGAGTATTTTTGCACAATTCTAATCATAATGTGTAGATATGGCATAAGGAGCTAATTGCACAATGACAGGTTGTAATAGGCATATGCAGGTACCTAAGACTGAAAGAAACATTTCATTATAGCTGAAAAGCATAGTAGGAAAACATAACCGCCTTTTGAATTCTTAACAAATTAATCTCAATACTGCATTAATGTATTTAATAGTAAGCTTTTTTTTTAATGTGACACACATTTCTAAAAAACAACATAATCTATATTGACATTTTCATAGAAATATAGGCATAACAAACAAACTTTTGCCCCTTGCCAGGGTGTTATTTCTGAGGCCATTCAAATTGAAATGTTTGCTAGTTCCTTTTGATCAGGTATTTTAGAACACACATTCACCTTGGCATCTCAGTTCAGAAACCTTCTCTCATTTCAAAAACTGAAGTAGCTTTTTGTATGAAATTACACTAACACGTGCTTTAAGGGAAGAGAAATTGTTGGGAGATTTGGATGGATGGATGGATGGATGGATGGATGGATGGATGGATGCAGAAATATATGTTCGTTCAATGTCACATGCCATGGAAAGTAAGCTGATGGCTTGACCTCTGTCTCTCCAGTTAAGCCTCCTTTTAACAGAGCTATTTACTACCTTTCTGTTAATCAGACATTCAATACAGTAAGGAGAGAAGGGAGATAAAGTGAGCTCTGAAATATGACTGCTCTCCTTTGAAGGGCTGATCAACATCCACCAGAAGTCAAAGAGTGCGCCAGCTTAGGCGACATTTTATCAACATTTATTATGAATGTGTCTAGTTCAAGGCACACCATTTATTTACCCTCAACTTTCAGCTCCATGGTATGATGTCAGAGGAAGAACTGGCCTCAGAAAGAATAGGGTCTACTGGCCCCTGACTCAGGCATAAAAGGTAGCTCTTCTTACAGAGCAGCATTTTGGAAACCATTTTGACACAACATGAGGAAATAAAATGAGAATTTTACATGGCATCAAACAGAAATACAGCCCCATAAGCATTTAGGTTTGGAAGGAGTCTCAATAACTTCCGAATTATTGGTCCATGTCGATGGAAGGTTACTGTAGAGCAAACATTGTATTTCATTTGAAAATGTATGCAGGCCTGCCTGGTTCCATGGGAGAAGTTTCCACGAAAATGAAATGTCAGAGCAGCATGGCTGATTGGTTTTACTCAGTACAAATTCACTTTTTTATGCAACTTTGAATAATAATGGCCTGCTCTGTGTCAACATGATGAATTAACTTCAGTGGTGTGGCAGAGGGGGAGTGCAGAGGAGCGCGGGAGAGACAGGGGCATTTCCAGCGTTAACCTGGCGCCGATAATGACACAGTCTGAGATGCAGCTCTACATGACAGGCCTGGTAGCTCGCGGGTGGATTTAGCACACAGATCACTGTGCATCTTATTTTCTCCCTTCTCGCTTTATCCAGCTCGCAAGGCTGCTGTTGGCTCTAGAGCCCAGCCTCCTTCCTTCAGATGTCGGCCCGTAGAGATGTGCAGGTAAGCCAGAAGGAAATGCATATAAAAGAACACGGGAAATCTCAAGCAGCAGCATCTGAGAACATGTCATGCTGTCAGGCAGGATTATGTTCAGATGCACAATTTATTTTAATCGCTTAGTGAAAGCCCTTCTTTACCATCCAGCGACGTGAAATACTTCCCCTGGCAGAACTCACTGGCTCTTCCAGGAGCTGTGGTCTCAAGGCAGAGCCCATCATTTGGCCCAGGGTTTGCAGAGCAGTGCAAGCAAAGATCACTCACGTAAAAAGATGGGGCTCGTCTCCTAAGCAAGGGGGGAAAAAACAGCTTGGGCAGCAAAGAATCCCTATGACTGCACATCTGAGGTGGCAGATTTGATAAATAAACATCTGCCTGGATGATTCACCTCAGTTAACACTCAGTGATGATAGTTTCCAGTGTGTCAGCCCTTTTTTTCCTCTGGATTGTAAGATGGCCTAACCCAGCTTCTGAGCTGCTAGGCACAGACCCAGACTGCTTCTAGTGCCTTGTCAAAAAATGACTTAATTGAACTGGATTTTGAACATGAAGATGGGCTGGTCAAAGAAAAGGGGGAAGAAGAGTCTTGTGTAAAGTGCAGAGAAGCAGATAGGAGGACCTGGTGGACATAGGATTCTTAAGAGTATAATTTTCACAGGTACAAAACTTAGAAAGATTCCCCTCTCCAAGTGAAAGCCAATAGATCCTAACGTGCGTCTGTGCACCCAAAAAAAACCCGCTACTTTATCTTTCTGCTCCTCCTGAAGGAAAATCTTTACAGAAAACAGGAGGCTTCCCAGCATCAGACAGGGTAAGAAGAGGGAGCAACCACACAAAAGGAGCCAAGGTCACGTCAGGAAGGAACTTGCTGTTTGCTTCATCTCTGCCTCACCATCAAAGGCTTAGAGAAAGACCATTTTCATGCTCAGGGCTGTCAGAAACTGCCCTGGGGACCTGGACTCCATCTCTGCTTTGGCATGTGATGCCAACCAAGCCATAAAACTCTGACTCTGTGCAGGAGGTCATTAATTGTATCTTCTTTGTGTCCCGTGAGTAGAGCATTGAAACACCTGCGTTCTGGTCTGTGGAAATGTGGAGCAAGTCCAAGCCCAAGAGAGTCACCAAAGGCTGACTTCAGAACAAAGAAAATGCGATCAGATGCTATTTCTGGAAAACTGGGGCATGAACTTCTCAAGCTGGGCATCTGATTTAAATGGCCTTTTTCTGGCATTATGTTTCTGAACCTCATCTTCCCCAGTGTGTAATGTCACTTCACCTTACTGCTACATTGAGAAGATAAATTTGTTAATGTTTGTAAAGTGCTTGAATGCCACAATAAGGACAGCACAGAATTGGTCCTCAGAAAATTAATAATTCTGACTTCAGAGATGCATTTGAATGATGAACAGCTATAGGAGGAATGGGTGACACGATGAACTCTTAATATAAAACAAAATAATGATTTATCTAAGCTGTGTGGATTCATCCTTGCTTAAGAAAGCTTTGCCTTACACACTTGTAGTTTTTATGGCTTTAGAAAAGCAAAATGAGGAAAAACGACCCCAACTCAGAAATTGCATTATAGAATCATACTAATACCCACACAAGCCTCTGGAGAACTGGAGTCTTCAGAATCTCAGCGCAGACATCTACTTAACGTAATGATTATCAGTAAAGAACTTACTGTCTTTTCATGTGAGGCAGTCAGAAAAGGGATGGCTGAGCATTCAGCCAGGGATGTCACAGCACTTTTCTTCAAGGAATCCTGACGTGTGAAAATACGGTTTTCTATTTCCAGTCTCAATGGAGTCAGTGAAAACAGGCTCCTCCCTTGACTTTGCCTTGCTGCAATCCAATCTCTGCTGTCCGTGTTCTGTCCATCTCTCTTTGTCCTGTGTACGTCACCATCCCTTCTTCCTTGTCCCATCCATTCATCCGCAGGCTCCTCTCTGCTCCTTCTCTCCACACATATCACCACATTATTCATCTCTTTGTCCCACACCCTGTTTCCCTTGCACAGAAGAGCAGCCCAACTCTACCCTTTCTTCATCATTTCAAGACGTGAGCCAACCACCTGGATCACGGTCGCAACTTTTGTATCCCCACCTTGCAGGAAACTCACTATAGACAAAATCCTAGGAGAACAGAGCTGCAACACTGAAATAAGCATATGTGGACACAGATTTCTGCAGATGAGAACTCAGGCTAATCTGGGCAGCTTTCTAATAAAATTCAAAACCCTGTAACCTTGACTTCTACTCCGTAATTCCCTCTAGTTTTTATTCCCCATCCTCCACTCTCCAAGAATTTCAATTTCCTGATCCACCATGTGGGATGGAGATATATATATATATATATATATATATGGGATATATATTATAAGATTTTCTCCCCTTCTTTCTTTATTAGAAATTTCTGAATTATTATTCCTGAAATGAAAAAAAAACAGCCTGAAATTGCAACAGATTTTTTCCAGGTTTGGAATTTTTCACCTTGAAAGGTACCAAAGGAGCTTTTGTTGAGTTGCCAGTGCAGTAGACAACTGCCTTTACCAGATCCAAAGTCAATACATTCCTTGTCAATGGTGTTACAGATTCAGGAATACTCTGACCCACCAAATCCATCAGGAATCTGGACCTTTTCAAGGAATTAATCTGATACCACCAAATAAGTAAAGTCCTCCAGAGACTGCCTCTGATTTTTCAGACACTTCCTTCCAAATAATGCAAGGAAAACTTCTTCTCTGAAGGAAGCAATTCTTGGAGGTGTGCTATGATTTACAAAATTTATCTTTGCGTAGTTCTTCATTCCTATTGAAAGATGTAAATTCAAATCTTTAATTGCAAAAATATTTAAAGATATTAAATAAAATAGACTTAATGACTTACAGAATACTTTTGCAACAAATGCATTAATTGTATGCAAATTGAATTATGTCTTTTATTAGCATGTAATTGGAGGAAATATTAATACATTATTTTAATTGTAAAAGATGACCAGTTAGAAGCTTCAAAACACAAAGTGGCATAATCAGAGCTTTAATATTAAGATGTCATGGTAAAAAAGAATGTATATAATGAACACAGAAAAAAAGAAACCTAAGTGTCTGATCCCTTACTTGTTTCCTGTGCATCTGCATTGGAGTTTGCTTATTGCTATTCAAGTAGCTAATCATCATCTTTTGTTTGGTGTGATTGTGTTTTTGCTCAGCCAGGCTAATCTGTGAAGACATCTGCCATCTGATAAATAATAGGCCATTTCAAGGCTCAAAGCCCTGCAAGGCATCTCTGAAGAAGGAGAAGGGATACATCTGTTCCCACCAGGTAGGACTATGAAGGAGCATATTATAACATGGCAGAGCAAAGCTCTTCCACTTGATTTTTCAACCAAATGCTAAAGTGAACACAGAGGGATGCAAATAAGGACTATTGTGGTGCTGTAGTCTGTTAGGGATGAGAGGGAGGCAGACCTTACACCAATCATTTATGACTTTTTTTAAGCTCAGTGCTCATGGCACATGGTACCAAAACCCAAGCAGACTTCTTGTCTGTCCAGTGTCTTCTCATGGCACTTTGTGTTACTGCCTCCTCGTACCAAGAATCAGTGGGGTTTGTCATAATAACCACAACCTCTTGGACTGAGAGTGCAAATACAGTTGCAAAACACATTGATCCACCAAGTTGGATGTTCTGCTGTTGGCAGTGGTCAATACTAGGTATTTCAAGGGTGATAAAAAAGTCTTTATAATTCACTTAGAAAAACAAATCTTGTATCGGTACTCCCTAATAACCTACTTGTATGACCCAGTTCCGTATTTGTTCTACTGAAAATCCTACATCTGCAGTTTATATGAATCAATATAAATCTTGTATGAACCTTCCTACCACAAATATGGGAAAAACAGACCATACCTTCATCTTCAGACTGCCCAGGTGCCCTAGCACACACAGAAGCTTCAGTCTGCAAGCTTCCATTCCTCGTACCTCCAGTGCTCTCTTAGTCTTTCCTATTTTGCTATAAATGTAGATAAGACCCATACAGTCAGATTTATCTTACTTGGGGTAGGTGACATTTTAAATGACAACTGACTGCTCCTAAAGAAGGTCAAACATGCATTAATACGTCAGTAGGAGATCTTATGATGTGCACAGGCCCTCTTTGTTTAGACTTTGGCACTACTGTCAAGCTGCATCCTCAAGTTGATATAATTTCTTATTCCAGTTTCAACTACTTAGGTATTTTGAAGAATGGTTTCCTAAGCATGAGTTAAATTTCTGGGCCTGCCTCATTCAGCTGTAGCTCACAGGTCTAAGATGCACTGCAAAGAAGTAGGGCTGACGTAGCATTGCCCTGTTCTCTGATTAGTGCTTCGCAGCAATGCAAGACGAAGTCCTTGAACTGCTCTAACAGTTGGTGTCTGCAACTGTACAGTGTGTTTCAGTGACATATGTTTCCTATCCCTTTTTCTTAAGGATTCATGTATTACCTCACTCTTCTCAGATGAAAAAAAGAAAAAGCGTTCCAACTCTTTGCTCAAAAAGAGTAAGGTTCCACGCTGTAATTCAATGGTTAAGTTACAGAGCTGGGATAGTTGCTTTGCTAGTTATGCAAACCTAGCAAAGTGCTCTAACCACTTCTCTGCTGAGGTGTTCTAATATCAATCTTTCTCCAGCGCCCCGCTAGAGCTCTTCCCTTTCATATAAATAATTAACACATCAGTGCAGCAAGGCCTTGAACCTGAGTCTTCTGTGTGTAATGTGAGTGCCCTGTCCACTCTGTGACAGAGTCGAGTTCCCTCCTCTCTCTGGATCATGAATATTAAATTGTTTATTTGAAGCTGAACATCATATAGCAATAAAACTCAGGTAGGTATTTCCTCACTTTGTTTTCTCAACTGGACACATGCCTAACTCTTGACACTCTATGCTCTCTGGATAATATTAAAGCCAGAGATGCTCCATTAAAGATTTATGCCCATTTTATCAGAAATATTACGCACAGGTCCCAGGACGCAAAGCAGCTGAGCTAACTTAGTTTTTTTATATGGACAATTATTAAATGGTTGGTGACAGAGAGAGTGAAGAAAGGTCACAGCTCTACACATGGCCAAGAGTTGCCTCCAAGACCTCCAAACTTGATTGGAAGATTCCAGTCAAAGTCACAGTATGCTCTTTTCTTGCCATAAACACCATAAAACACCATAACCACCATAAAAATGTCCTGAATGCACGTGGAGTTCCAGCGTCACCATGCACAAAGCATATCTTGGAATACCTTAAAGCCTTGGGAGCCACAGAAACTGTTGTTTCTACACATCTTGTGCATACAGAGAAGTGCCTCCCCAAGAAACCAAGAGCTTGTAATCCCAGGCAAGATGAAGAAACATTCTATATTATTTTGCAGATGGAGGAAAGCATAGTCTGCTCAGGATCTGAGTCAACTGAAAGTAAAAGATACACACTGTGGTACTGTGCTCCAGGAAATAAATCCAGCTCCTTAAATCAAGCATAGCTAGGACACAGCTTCCTACTCAATGTCATATTCTTGAGATAGCCAGAGGCAAAGTGAACTTAAATCTGTTTGAAGAAAAGTCACAATTTGGAGACAATTAATAAGCAGGAACCCCTATTCCTGGGGTGAAAATTTCCAGTCTTCCAATGAAGAGTTCTGTGTGAAGTATAACATAGCAAATCCTTGTGAAAAAGTCCTGTGTGCATGCACATATACACACATATATATCTGTATATGTATATATGGATGCCACAGAATGTTGTGCATATGAAGGAAGAAACATGAAAAATGAAATAATAACAAAACAGATTAGCAGTAGCATTACTGCTAAGTACATTAATTCTTGTTTCACAAGACTCCGTGGTGTCTAGAGGAATTATTATTCAACAACAGGGAAAGAAGTGAGGAAAGGTTCATCTCCCTTAATTCTACTTACGTAAAAGTTTGGCATCTCATGTAAACTAGTTGTCTCAGTTCCTCTTTCACCAATGAAAATGACAGGGCTCCCTGGGTGGTAACTTACCCTCTCTCAACACAGCTGGGACGAAGTCCTATCTTCAAATAGGATGGATCACTTGCTGCGAGTGTCCATCTCTCCACATCAATTGCATCGAAAGCCTAAGATTGAGCGGGCAGTTTTTAGAGAGCCTAATGCCTCTACCTTCAAACCCAACTGTCTTTGCAAAGTGGGATGACAATATTCTTCCCTCCGGTGTGTCTGCAGCAGTTGCTTATAAACTACAGCACTCATCTGTGCTGTAACATAGGGTTACTGAGAACAAACCACTCAAGAGTAATCACTTAAGAAAGACAAAATAGCAGCCGAATGTCATAAAAGCTTCGATGTACCTGAGAACATCCTTCTAAAAGAAGTGGAGAGCAGACCCTAGTGCTTTTTAAATTAGATGGGCCAAACAAGAGGCAATATATCACTGGACACAGTGATTTTACAGGAATCTGGATACTTGAATAAAGCTCTGGACTTTATTTTATCAAAGTGAGTTCACTACTGTACTGGATGTTTGGCCCACAAGAAACATGAAAATGAAATCTGGACACACTATTCAAGATTATAAACAATGATCAATTAGACTTTCTTATTGCCTTATTTATTACCTTTCTTTTTCATGGCCTTTGCCATGCCCTTTAGTGCCACACTGATTTACAACGCTGTTCTACTTAATTATCTCTAGTGCTTTACTTCAAAAGTGAGGCTCTTCTCAGTAATGCATTCACAAGCCCCATCCCATCTCCAGCCCCAAAACTCTAGCAGCAAATCCAGATCCACAGGATGGAAACAAAGCATAAGTCTAACACTCTGGGGCAGCAAAACGCTGCTGTAAGTCATGCAAACTCCAAGATTAGTTTATATCAAAAAAAAAAAAAAAAACAAGGAAAAGAAAGTCTGAGAAGAAAAACCAAGAAGCTACATCTTAACAGGAGATTTAAGTGCCTAACTCCTATTAAATTTAAGTGCCTAACTCCTATTAACAAAAGTGATTTCCATATTTAATGGCATTCAAATTTCTACAATCGGAAACTTTCATTGACAACAGAGTAAATAGAGTACAGGCTCCTGTGATGTTTACTCTTAAAAATGTTACCCATTGACGAATTAAAAGACTCAGGCCAGGGACAACGTCTAACTGGTTTCCCTACCATGCATCTTGTTCATACTTAAAAGTCGATATTTTCCAAAGGATAACAAATTGTTTCTGCAAGACATAAAGACCCACTGTAACTTGGATACAGGATATCTGGTGACTACTGAAAAAAAGTTCCTTATTTATGCCAGACATTGTATAAAATGAGGTAAACATAGCAAACATAGCAAAGAGGTGTGTTTATGCATGAGAGAAAACATATTAAATTGCTCTAAACAAAATCATTGAAAGAAAAACATATTTTTGTCTCTTTTCAAAGTGCTTGGAAGATGCAATGCCATTTAAATCATTTTTCATTCCTATGTTCCTTATTTTTCATGCATGTTTCTACTTATATCTCTAACAAGAAAGTGTCGGTGTCAAATATGAGAGACATGGTTTAACTGCAAATAAAAGTTAATTACTGTGGAAATTCAACTCCAGTGCTTTAATTAAAGCCTGACAAATGTATCATGGACCCCAGGCACCAGTGTGGAGTGCATCCATTAGAGAGATTACTCCTCTTTCTATGGCCTCCCATGCTAACACAAAGGAAATATCAATCATGCCAGAAAATGGTTTTTCCAAACCAAAGATGCCAGGAATTACTCTATTACACTCCTTGCAGGGAATTTTCAAAGCTGTTGAGAGGTATTTTTATGCAAGACAGCAGCACGTTCAAGTAAATTCTTGATTAATTGCTAGGTTAATTTTAAATTGCAGCTTTTCTTTCAGGAAAAATGGCAGCCGGCAGGCCCTTTCTATAAACCTGCATCTCCTCCAAAACTTTATGAAATGTAAATAGGCACGTAGGAGACAAACAGTTTCAAAATGATATGTGACTTAAAGTCGCGGAGGACATAAAGATGCTTCAAACAATCTTCTTGGAGAGAAAATTGCAGTGGATTCCACCTAGAATCCTCCCAAAAGCGAAAGGGTCTTTTGTCACAAGCCAGAAGCAGCTGCTGAGGTGCCTTTTTTTCAATGGAATAAGCATTAAGAGCAGTCTGGGCTGAATCACTCCGGTGCACAACGTGGCCACTTGCTCCTTTGGCTCTAACCCACTACCTGATTCTTGCCAGGGCACTGCGAAGAGACTGAGTCACAGGACTGCTTTTAAAATATATTATATTGCACCAACTGCAATATTTCACCGTCTGCTGAACACTCAGAAATAATAAACAATGCTGACAAGCTCGTACGGTAAGACTAAGCTGAACATTTTTAGTTTTATTTACTTAAAACTTAAGGTTCAGTTTGCAGGTTTTTGTGGATGAACAAGAAATAAAAGAAAAATATGCTCAGATCTCTTGTGAAATGTTTTGTTACTCTTTTTCTGCAGCTATCTAGGATATTCAAATAAAGAACTTTCCCTTTCACAGCCCAGGTTCTCTTCCTCTTTGATCCCGAAGCAATAATCCCATATTTATGAGATTATTTTTGTTGCCATGGAAATTAACTATGTAAAAAATTCTGCATTACAATTTCCATGTAAGTAGGCAAGATGCAGTCCTCTTTAAAGACAAACACCTCCCTCCTCCCACCTTCCTACTTACCTGGCAAACGACAGCACATGCACCCAAAGACAAGTGTACCAGATAGGGCATCATCACCCAGGGCAAAAGTCCCACGCAGGTCAGCCTCACACTGCAGGTTCAATCTTGTGGGGATGGTTTTAGGACCATGAGGAAAGGTCCATTCCCATGGCAGTGCCACACTGGACTTGGGATATCATCAATCATGACAAATCCACTGAGGACACGGAATTTCAATATGAAACCCAGAATATATGAGGAAATAAACTGTGTTTCTTTACTGCCCTTGCTGTTCTCTCAGGTCTGACCTAGAGAGACCAAGAGAACTAAAACTCCACGTTTGGACCCTTTCACGAGGCAGGCAACGCTTCAAGCCAGCATTGATAATGACTGATTCAGTGTGGACATCTCAGCAGACTGACGCATATCTTGCCTTACAAATGAAAGGGCTGAGACAGGCAGCAAGGTTTGAATCACCACAGATCTGCTCTAACAGCAGTACGCAGGAAGATGAAAACGACACAATCTATACTCTAATATGTTTTATAATTTTGGATGTAGAAAAAGTGGTCTTAGTAATGGAAATTTATGTGAAAATCTTTTTCTGATCAAAGTTTCTGTGATTTCATCCTTTATGGAAAGCAGATGAATTTTGTAACACATCTCTGAAGGCAAGAAAGGGAGGCAATCTTGAGTAGCAATTACTATTAATGTCATGAGGCCTTAATTTCACAGTTATCTGTGAGGCATCGGCCTGACCATTCACCACAGACACACACGCAGAAGCAAACGGCACCTCACAGTGGCTGCCACCCTGTAACCATCTCCCTGAGATTCCTCAAGATGTTTGGAGCTAGTGTCCAGGAGCTCTCCGGATACACCCGCAGAGATGTCTCTTCTTTCCTCACCATTTTCTTCATTACTCAGGTGCTAATTTTCATGTTGCTGTAGCAAGACCTTGGTTCCAGGCTCCTTTTTTTTTTCTCTCAGCCCTTCTTTGTAGCATGTGTGGTACGATACATGAATTCAAGGTCAGAACAGGGCAGAGCTTGGCTGAAAAATTAGCAGAACTAGACTTTTTTCTAACTCATTTTTTTAAAGTAATGGATATATTATTTCCTCTTGCCTGCAGCCCAGCAGAAGCGAATCGAAAGCAGAGAGGCCACAAATCACACCCCTGTAGAGCTCAACACAGCTGCTACTGCAGCCACAGTGCAGGACCTACGTTAATGGTGCAATCTGGCCTACCATATACAAAACAATTCAATTTTAATTTTTTGGGGTTGCCACTCCATGAAGGAGTTCTGTTCTTCAGTACCAGTGAAGCAACACTAGGCAGGCATCAATGCACCGCTGGTGGACATTCTGGATAAATAAAAACCATTCAGCCTTCCCCGGGGCCTCAGGCATGGCTCGTGGCCTACGATGCAGGCAGTGTCCAAACCACTGTAGTCTCCCATATATCCTACAAATCTCCTGGACTTCAGTGCTCCCAAATACTCCTGAGTGCCAAAAGTCTCCAGTACAACAGTCCTTCAGGGGAGAGGTAACTTCCCTGTGAGTAAAATATGGGGCTGTGTAGGGGATGCTCAGTCTCAGGTGCATCGTAAATTGTGGCAGCCATGAAGCAGTTAACAAATGAATCACCGTATAAATTAAAAGCTGCTAAAATCTCCTCATCTGACAACGTTCAATTACAAAGACTTGCTCCATTCACACCCAAATTAAATGTAAAAATCTGACTTTCAACTACTAATTAGCTGTGGAAGATACAGTTACATTTCTGTTATGGCACATTGTACTTTCTGTTAATTGTTATTTACTCCCACTGTTTTAAAACCATCATTTGATATCTAGTCATGTTAATGTATTTTTGTGACACCTTAAAAAAAATGTCAGGGTTCAGACATCTCTTTGAAAAAGGGACAGTTGTGATAAAAACAATGGCAGGTCTTTGTTTGATGAAAATCAATACATGTCTGCTGAAGTGAATGGAGCCACACTGATTTTCATATATGCTGGAAATCTGCCCTAACACTGCTGTACGTCTTAAAAAGATCAATCAAGCAGACTCAAAAGTGTTTGCAAATGGTACCATTAATGATGGAAGGAGATAAAAATGGTTAAAAAAGGGAAGAAAAAATATTATATTATTATAACAGTAACATTTAATATTTTGGTGACCTTTTTCTTGATTTAAGTTTTGTCAGTTAGTGGCAAAATCAGCAACAGTAAGAGAATCATTTATTTATTCCCTTGTATTGCATACTGGATAGTTAACATGAGTAGCATAAATGTCTCCTAAAACCTACTTTTCTTTTCTGCTCTGACCATTTATTCCTTATCTTGTACATTCAGCTAAGCTAGAGCTTAGTATTGCCCTCCGTGTTAGTCAAAGTCAAAGCTCCGTAAACAGGACTGCTTACAGGTTTAATCTGTGCTATTTTTTGTACTTGTGCTAATTATAGAAAGCCACATACATTATACAAAAGAAATACAGACAACTGCACTGGATCAGGTTTTCTCTTATTAACACAGGATTGACAAGGTTTTTAATTCACCTCCTTCAGGTCATCTAGAGTTTTTTGAGATCCAAATGAGGCTCTGCAATAACTGAAAATCACCAAGAGAGGAGCCTTTGCAGGTGATTTTGCAGCAAAAGAACCAATACTTTGATTAAAATGAAAGCTGATCCATTTTAATGATACCAGATTGTAATATATACCAGCACATGATCTCAGAAGCTTTGGTGCTATCAAATTGCTGAGTACAGTAAACGCTAAAAAGCCACTGCAAAACGAAAATGACCCTAAATATTTAATTCTCTTTTTCATGTAACTGAACTGGAGTATTTTTCTGATTCTTTTTCCTAGGCTTACAATGTGGATACATTGGAGCCTGAGGCTAAACTTTGTCCTTTTGGAAGTCTCTTGTGTAACTGTTACTTGACTTAGTGAAGGTCACCTTTCAGCTTCATGTAATTTTGGGGTGTAAAATATTATTTCTGTATCCACTGAAATCGACAGCACACTTACTTGTGGTAGGCTTGGGCTTTAAATATTATCCAGACCATTAAATACATATCAAAACAAAGGATACAATATTTTATCTCCTTCCTTCCCATTTTGTGAGTTACAGTAATTTCAAGTGATGAAGTCTGACCTGCCTGAAACACCTCTACTGGGACATGGCTTCAATCAAGAAAATTCAAATCAAAGGATTACTGCAACTACTCCCTTTTTTTACCATGCTCTAAATTAATAATCAAATATCAGCTAACCTTTTTGGTTCCCACTAAAATGATGGCTACCTAGATTTGAAATACACTTAATAAAAATGGAAAACTAGTCTCCACCACTTTGGGAACACAAATTAGGCATTTAAGAGGTTACACTTAACCTGCAATACAAGTTTCATTATGGTGTATAAAATGAAAGGAGGTATAAGGAAATGTATTCAGTTTTTTTTTTATCTATTAGGATTCTGCTATAGTGTTTCAGACTGCTTTTGTTATCTCCTGTCCCAAAAGCTCCATCTTCTCAAGGAAAGCTTTGATCTAATTGCACATTGGTAGGTAGTTTCAAGTATTAACGAATTAATAACCAAGCAGTGAGCTTCCTCTCATCTAATTCTGCATGCCGCATGGGGATTCAGCAAATCAAATGTTATCTGTCTGCAAACGGCACCAGGGTTGTTTGGAACATTTAATGCAACTGTTTTCCCACAATTTAGTAGTGCTTTCAGTCCTGGTGATACCATAGAGCAGTTATGGTAGGTACATACATATAGCTGTAAAGGAGCTGCAACTCCAAACTTTAATTCTGCTGTGGTGGGGGATTTGGGAATTCCAATCACATAACATAATTTTGTTGATCATGAAGTACAATCACTTATTCTGTTGCATTCAGATAGTATCAGCAATAAACACTGCTACTCAAAATGTATTTGCATCCTGCATGATCTTTCACACATTTTAGTTAAGAGCACATGCACTGCAGCAGACCACACGGCTCCTCCGCTCCTTTGCGGACTCTGCTGGGTGCAGTTCTCCACAAGTATGGGAAAGAAAATGAACCACAGAGTAGATACAGATGATATATCTCCAACAGACAACATTTACTATAGGATGAGGCAATGGTTCCTTCTTGCCAAGTTGCCCACCTTCTGGTGTGTGGTTAGATGTTTGAACCCTGCCCAGATGTGTGCACACAGGGACTGCTGGAACAACAACTGCTGTCAATGTCTCCACCAAAGCTGTGCTGAACCCAGAGTCCTCTGCCCAGGAGAAGAGATGTATGAAGGCATGAACTGGACATGGGGAGCGGGTTGTCCTCATACACCCTGGAGATGGGAGCATGAGAAATGCCTGAGGAAGGCCTGAAAGGGTGTCCTGACCAGCTCACACAATGTGTGCACCCGTGCACTGTCACAAGAGCAGGGTTTTGGCATCCTATTTATTGAGGCTTCTCCTAATGACAGCTTGGTCAACTGGCTACATCAAGCAATGTGCCTCAATAGGGACGACTTTGTAGAACGAACAGTGGGGTAAAGGGCCACGGTGGGCATGCTTCAGGTGTCGTTCTCAGCACTAGCTTTGGTTTCGTCTCCCAGGGATTGAGTTAATGATTAGCAGCTGGATGTGCCAAGCGCAGCTCCTGGTTTAATTTCATCCAAAAGGAACCCAGTCGAGTTCCCGGACTATGAACCAGAGCATTAGAAGTGTGCACAGTTGCAGGGTTCAATTAAAAGCAGATTCCTAACCCAAGCAAAATGTTAATGCAGATGCTGGTTAGTTTGCTCTTTCAGAGGTGGCAATCATGAGACATAAGGAAATGGTGCGTCCAGGAGAGGTGTTTCTAGCAGGGCAGGGCCTCCAGCTTCAGCACTGCTCAAGCAGGGCCCCTCTGGGCTTGCACAGTGGCTGACATTTCCAGGTGTACCATGATGATGGCAACTTTTCCCAAACCATAAATAAATCTTTCACTCCATATATAACCCAATAAGCAGAAGTAAATTAAGGTGATTACACTAAACAAACACTGTAGTGTGTGCAGGATAGCAGACACTGCAGCATTTGCTGCCAGTGGCTAAGAAACAGGGTATGGTGGATGTATATCGTGCTCACAGTAGATGCTAC
>JAVCKT010001547.1:10354-26098 GCA_032273925.1 Rhynchotus rufescens
CATTTACCATATAGAGAACACTGCAGGATAAAGGCACGTCTGAAAAAAACTATTGGCCCCTTTAACTCACTTATTCTCTCAGGTTAGCTTGAGAAGCTTAAACTTATTTTGCATGGTGATAACTCATAAATGACTGTGCATCTTGCCAATTTTTCTCCTCTTCCCTCCTCTTCATTTAGGCGGAGACCTTTGGGCATTTTTTTTTCTCTCCCAGAGCTTTCTGCATCTGCATGAAGGTTACAGTCAAAAAAAAAAAAAAAATCCAGGCTGTACATGACAGTGAAGTCAACAGGACTACTTAAATGAATACAGGATCACAGGAGCAGGCCCTTAGAGTTTTTTTTTTTTCTCTAGGCTTTGGTAAAAATAGTTACAAGATGGATCATGGGTTTTATTTTTGGCAAAAGGGTTCAATATTGAAGAGTTTCAAGCTGTATAAGCTTGTGGATGTGTGCACTCTTGCACAATGAGACCTGGAGCAATATTCATACATATATGTGCACATACCATGTATTTCATTTGCACATATTTACCTAAAAAGGTATTGAATAGACAGATGACTGCTTATGTGCATATCTATCTATAAGGAGAGATATATAGCTGTTTACACAGTATTTATGGATGTGTAAACTCCTAATTGCATATATATAAATATTAATAATCAAATTAGTTTTAGATGCCATTTTTTTTCATTAAAAAGGACATTTAAACACCCTCCCCCCCTTTTTTGGTTCATTTCAGTTTTCCTTTAACTAATGGATTTTTTTGGTTCACCTAATGGGATGTTTTCTTTTCAGTATGTTAAAATACTAAATAAAATGTATTACAATTATTAAGTTGGGTAGGAAGAGCGCTTCTTGTAAAGTTTAGTGTGGGATTCCTGGGACATAGTTGTGCAGCGAGAATTTTAGATCATGTCTCTTGTATTACGGATGGCACAGCAGAGAACCATGCTGAATATCATGCCAAAGATCTAGAAGAGAAGGAATGCAATTTAGGAAGCCACTTACAAAAGAGTTATAAAACAATATCTGCATCAGAACAATCTGAAGGCTCTCATCACTAGATAGCAGGCAACTGCTTCTGTTTACATGCCTCAAGACACCTGACAATTAACATGAAACAGGCTTCGCAGATACTCAAAAGCCAAAATTTTATCTGCCCACACTGGTTTACTTATATTCTAAATGTTGTGGCCGGTGGAACAGCTCCCCAATATTAATATTCTTAACATGAGTTGTATTGCCAAGAATAATTGTGACTGTTGGCTTTACGCCTAATACTGTACCAAGAAGTTCTGTGTTCCAGAATGGCTATATCTGGAGTAGCATAATATACACTTCTAAATAAGAGCAGAGAATCATTCCAGAGGAATCAAGTCTATGGAGTTGATGTTGGGCATTGCAGTTTTGCAGAGAAGCCTAAGCTCTTAACAGTTACTATGCAAGATCATACCTTAAATACCAAAGTGTATTCATTGTATTCATGTTAGGGAACAGTTAACTGGATGTTAAAAAATGATTAACTAATGTTAAAAACAGAGAACAGTGGCTGTTGCCAGAGTCTCCAAAATTTTTTTTTGCCACGGGTTTATTCTCCAAAGCAGAGTTAGCAGTTACTTCTAGAGGCTTCACTGCTGATGATGGGAGATGGTCAAGACTAACATGCAGTTAAGTTAATGAGTCACCCCCCTTCACACATACCCTCCTAAAAAAGAAAAGAGATAGCTGACCAGCCATACTCCATTTGTTAGAAACTCATGGAAAAATGTAGGGACATGTTTCTGGTGTTAAAAGAGGGTATAATTTCACAACTTTTACTGTAAGGTGGGAAGGCATAGATCAGATGCTCGTATTTCCAGTGTATCCTTGAGGAGTGACCAGACTATCAGAAATTTTTCACTTGTGTTCCTTTGTATTTTTGAGTACAGAACCACATTAAAAAATCACACCTGGAGTGATCTAGACTTGTTTAAATCCTCTTTACCCACTCTGTGTATCAACCCTTCATCTGCTTTGAAATGTCCACCCAACTTCATATATCTGCTGCTCCTCAGGTCAGCTAGAAGTGTATTACTTTACAGTTCTTCAAGGTCTCCATGCTCTTGCTGATTTCTGAATCTTCAGGCTCTCCATGCTCCTGCTGATTCCTGAATCTGAATGAAGTCATGGCAAACTCTTTGGAAAATGCTCTCTCTTAAATACTACATTTGATACAGACTTTCCACTCCTGCCACATCCCTGCAGCAGGGTGACATCTATTGGTCACAGCGTCAACACAAAGGAGCAGACCTTCGGGAAACGGCAATAAGAACTTGCAGCAGAAGGGGCAGTGCAAGGAAGACAGATGCTTTGGTGACATCAATAGATAAATGAGCTACTTTTAACCTGGTGCTGTAAATCTAGATGAGAAACTTCAAAGTTTAAATTCCATTCTTTTAGCAAGATCCATACGAAAATGATAATTGGAGAGGGAATTATGAAATTTAAGGAATGGATATCTCAAAGAGATGAAAGAATTAATGCTTGTAATTGTTTTGAAATAGATAAAGTGTCACTATAGCGTTTTGCTTTTCAATTCACTCCAGGTATCCACATCTATCCAACAATAACAAAATGAAATTACCATTAGGCATTCTGGAATGAACCTAAGGACACAAAATGAAACAGTAAACTGGAATTCACTCAGATTTGTTTGCATAGTTGTAAGCAATTCTCAGAGAGAGGACTCACTGAAAGTGATTAAAATAGCTTTAGTTTTGAGGAGTCTCACCATCTGCTGCAAAACATATATTGGCCAAAAAATCTTTGTATAAAGGAGAGATTTCTGTGCTCAAATTTAGATAAAAGAGTGACAATATGGATATACTCACTGTGGTGCCAGCAATTGCAATTCCAATAATTCCAACTAAATGCAGATGAGCATCAATTACATTCTGGATTTCAACCAGGCAGTTCTATTAAAAACAAAATTAAAATATTTTTATTCCTGGAAAGATATGCTGCAAGCTACTCTGTCAACTCTTCTCACTAAGCAACAGATGAACGTTTTTCATGTTGGCTATTGGAGTCACTATCCTAAGTTTTGTTTCTATGCCTTGTGTTTTGTTGGACAATTTTCATAGCATATTCTTTTTTCTATTTTCATGTATTTTTGTTTACTCCTTGCCTGTACAGGTCGATATGCTCAAGTCATCTTACAATCAGTTTTCCCTAAATTTAAAACTCTTTCTCTGTCAAGGTTTGCCAAATCAAGTTTTCCCCTTGGGATTAATGTTGAGCCTACAAGCAGATTCCAAAAAGATAGAAACAACAATATCCTTTTGCACGAGAAGAAAGCTTTCAGTTAGCAGTCCCTAAGCATGATTAAGACAGGCATTTGCCAAATTTCAGTTTTCATGGGGCCTTTCCTTCAGGACTTTTATTCTGCTTCAGGACTTTATACATCCCATTTTGTTTTTCAGATAATATAATACGGTCACTCCTACCAAGGAGGCTTCAGAAATGAGGGCTGTACATGCTTAATACGACCTCCAACTTGCCTTTTACCTCCACTGTGCTCCATATGGAATTTCTGTGCCGGAATTTGCAAGGTACAAAATTTGCAAGGCCACAAAACTCATGTGATCCGGATGCCACTATCTGTGGTATCTTGTTCCATCAGGGGAATTATTTTTCAAAATATGACATGTCTATAGGAAAGTCTTTAGAAAAAAATGGATCAGAGGACACTTGCCTTTGGCATCTGGATGGTTTCTGGACAGGGTAATCCCTTTTCTTGTTCCATACTACCTTTACCACAACATTGCAGCTATGTAAGAGAGAGCAGGAAGGGGAGAAGAGTCAGAAGATGGGAGAAACCATAGTTTTGTTTTATACTGAAAAGCAGCAATGTAGATCAAGTTTCAATTGAAACTTATCCTCTGTATCACTGGCTGCCTTTGGCACAGTTCCAACCACAGAACAAAATTCTCAGAAATTAATTTCAAATGTCAGAAGTCACAATGAACAAATATGTATTGGCGAAAACTTCCAGAAGGATCATGAAGGATGATCATAATATCTCAACAAAGCACTTGAAAGTGCAGATTTTTGGCTTCCAAGGAAACAGAAGTTCTTAAATAGAGAAAGCAGAAAGTTCAAAAAGCACACACAATAGAATGGGCAGTATGTGAGATCAGCAGCACAGTATGCTTTCTTTCAGATAGAGTGCTGGTTTTGCCAGGTTTGGAGATGGTGAGAAATCAGGGCATTTTAGAGGGTTTGTTTGTCATGTTTGCATATCTCCTACAAAATGCTTGCAATTCCTTTTGCCACAACCATGGGAGAAGGACCATGGGAGAAGAGTCCGAGTTTGTGAAATATTTGTTATAAAGAATGTGGGAATGCTGTAAAGAGCAACAAAGGAGTTTGATCTGTGTGGGAGGCAATGTTAATAGATAAGGAACTCAAGTGGGATTCAGGAAGTTACAGATTGATGTTAGACATTAACTTTCTGGGTGGCCCCAGCTGAGTCTTATTATGTGCTTTTTGTTCTTTCTCTGTGTAGTGCCGTTAACAACAGGATTTGCCATTATTATTGCAGGGTCTGGGACACTGGACACAGCTTTTTCTCTGACAAAGGCAGAGATAGACACTGATGTTTCTACTTCTGTCTGTGTTTGAGTATTTCTTATAGGGCTTCAAAATCCAAAAGAGCGTTAGTAGTCACATCTTTTGTACAAAGACTAGAAGCACTAGCTCAAATTTAAAAGCTTGACCATTTTCACTTTCAAAGGTACAGATTGCCTGATATATGAAGCCCAGTCATAGCTATCAGGAAACACAGTTATAAGACTCTGGCTTCAGTTTAAGCACCTCTGTGTTCTGCTCTTTTATTTCTCAGTTGGTGACATTCTGAATTTTAAAAAGTACTATGAAGCAGAAAATAGTACAAAATATTTAAGCTCAGGAGGAACTTAAATCATTACTCACAGCTGAATGGTAGCGATAGATAGTCCCATTCACCTTTTCTGGATTTTTCATATAGTCATCATAAATATCTTCATATAATTTCTGGGCTTCCTGTATTACCTGCAGAAATCAGACTTTTCAAGTGAGAGGCAAGCAAGTCTTAACAGAAATCCAGTGCAAACTTTCAGTTTGTCATCAACTTTCAGTGCAGGAAATTATTTCTAGTAAACTGAGGCAAATCTGATGGGAAAGATTGGGCTTTGGGGGCCCAGTGGCATTCAGAGGGACTTCACGAGGCAGAATCAACAGATACTGTATTCTACATTTTGGTAAAATTGCTAGAAACTCATTAGTTGAAGTTCACTGCTGGGTCTAGCTGCACTTTTCCCAAGTTATACCCCCTTATATAGTTCTGCTTGATGTTTCTTTTGGACACAATGCTTAATGCACCTATAGATTTCCTTTAAAATAAGGAGTGGAAACTGCATCTTGTTTTGAAATGGGACTTGTGAGAACGCAAACTTTCTGTTGACTACTGATAAGAAGGTCAGAGGATCTTCCTGGGAACAGTCTCCTAGAAAGCTTTCCAGTGCATGGTCCACACTGTAGACCAGTTGTTCATGGGAATCTGGTACTTACAGTAGAAGTAGACTGTTACTCACCCCTTTTTTGCCTATAAAGGTAAATACTCCAGCAGTGACCTCAGCAGCAAATATCACCACTAAGCAAGCAAAAAACTGCAGAGGGAAAAGAGAACCTTATGTTAATTTACTTAGCACAGTGTGCTTTATGTGGACTGCCAGTCAATCCCTCGTCCTTGTCCAGGCCTGATCAGCAGACTCAGTAACTGATAGGGCAAACTGGTAAGCAGAATCAATGACAAGGATGTCAAGTGAGAATTCTTGTAATATGGAAGCAGATTTGAAAAAGAAGTGGCTTAGATGGTAGTTTCAAATGTTAAATTAGCCATTAAAAGGACATGAGACTTCTCAGATCATTGTGAGCAAAGATCTTTCCACTAATAACACAAAATATAGGTTTATGCATGATCTTCCAGCACAGATAAGGCCCTTGAAACCTTTTACTTACTGCTCCAAGTAAGCATTGAGACTCCCGCGCTGCTCCACAGCACCCAAAAAATCCAACTGTAGACATCAGAGCCCCTGCTCCCACCAGTACATAGAGTCCTATGGAAAATTAGATTCAGACAGGAGTTTAAGCAGATTTCTCTTTCCAATGCCTGCTCTCTATCTTGTCAAATCCACACATTTGCATTCAAAACAAGTGAGTCTACCTCTAATGAAGACTATCGCAGATGCACAGAAATGTTGCTCTCACCAAAAAAGGAGCCAGTGATTTCTTCAGAATTCTTGGGAAACCTCATAAAGACAAATTAGAAGGCTTCCACCGCTCAGTTTTCCTGTCCCAAGAGCAGCTCAGTCCTGGAGGCACATACTCCAAACCATTCAAAACTACTTAACTCCTCAGTGAGGCATAAAGGCGAGAAAATCCAACATTGCTGTTAGAGGACTTGGTCATATTTTGAAACCAGAGCTGAAAATGTGCTGTAATGCTATACAGGGACAGTTTAGTAAGCTATATGGCAGTGGTACATAACAGACCTTAGCCAGCTTCTTCCTGGGACTATGTTGCTGAAAGGATTTGAGGATTCTGACCAAGTGGGTTGTATGCATGTAGAGAAATTTAATGAGACAAAGTCCAAGAATCATCAGATTAAATGCATTAGGAGTATAATGAAGCTATCTGGGAAGCAAAGGCCAGGCCTGAAAAAAATACAGATCATGAAAGTTAGCAGTATGCCCCTGCACACCTGAGACCCTTGTTTTGTTCCAAACTAGGCAGAAGAGAGACTGTAGGGGGTAAGGGAAATAGCACTCATCTCTGGCACTCTACTGCTGCTGCAAATACACAAGCCAATATTATTTTAGTATTGTCTCTTTTCAGGACAAAAGGAAACTAGAACATGAAATTCATATTTCCTGACTTGGGAATGTAAATTGCTTCATCTATTCTTATCCAATACATACCTTTGCATGTGGCATCAGCTTCTGTCAGACCACAAGAACTGTTTGTGCACTCTCAGTGCAGTGCCAGACAGAAGTACCAAAGGTTCTGTGCAATGTCTTTTAATTTTGATCTTCATCTTTTGTGGGCAATACAAAAGACACACAGAGACCTGCCATGCCTGTCTACTGCTAGAAAAATGCACTGCATTTCCCTCCCAAGCCATGAGGGGACAGTGGCGCCACAGACTGTGCATGCTAGCATGCACAGCACGTCCTACGCTCAAATTTGAGCGTTGCATGCTAGCAAATTTCTCATGAGAATGTTTAGTATTTTCAAATACATTGTTTTAAATATTGTTTAAATATTTTTTTTTTTACTCTAACCCAAAGATTTAGAGTTAACAGAGCGGCTAACAGGTCATGTCCAATCTTGACTAGAAAACCCTACAAATTATAATTTGCAATGATTGCTAAGAAAATAGAAAAAAACCCAGCAAATTATAAATATGTGAGTGTAGGGGATCTAACTACCTATATGCACAGAAAATTATATTAACTTGCCAAGCATATATCATGACTTTGGACTTACAGCTGCAGCTTGCTTGAAGAAGGCAAGTTTCTTCCTGTCCTCTCATTGTGTAGTCACTGTCCAGTCACGGGATATCACTCAGACGTCTATTCCACCTCTTGTGATTCTTCCCCCCCTCCTCTTCCTCCTTAAACTGTACCTTCCTTGTAGCAAGGATTGCTAGTGAGGAGTAATATCTTTATACCAATCAGCTAATAATACTGATCAAATAATTTTAATTCATATGGCTTTGCCAGGTCTATGATGACCGATTATTGGGATTTGCTGCTGAATGTGCTGATGCATCATATTCTCTATTTTCCAGAATCTTAATATTCAGCATCTCATGATCTGAGCATTCTTAAAACTAATGCTTGTACACATAGCATAATGCAGTTGCTTTTGCAGAGGGAGGCCTGCACAAAGATGTATGTGGGTCAGGATAAAGGTTAGACTCTGTGGAGGATGAACCAGAAAACACGCTAGTTGCAGCTTCTCTCAGAAGCAGCACCTCCTGTTCATTTGGCATATGCCAGAACTGTCATTTTGAAATTTTAATTGTGACAAGCACTATGTAATTATGAAGATGTTTCTTGGGACTTTTTTTGAATGTCCTTTCCTACTCTGTCCCTGTAGTTACATATTATGCAACATAAGAGGCTTTTCTGTTAAAAAGATTTTTTTCTGAAGAAATCTTTCCATTTATTTTTTTTCTCCTAGCCAGAGAAGACAAAGTTCTTTGAGGCTCAGGGCAAGACCACTTTCAGGAATTCGAATTTGCTTCTCTGAGAAACAGACTTAGCATTTCACTTGCATGACTCATTGTTAAACCTCTACTTCAATTAGAACTTCCCTTTTAAGGCGTGTCACAGGAAGATCTTCTCATTCTACTCACTAAATAAAGCAGAACTTGCTGCGTATCCTCGACCCATAGTTTGCTAGCTAAAAGTTTAAAACCACCTCCTTCCATTTTCTATTTGTGAGTTCATTGCAGAGTTTGCCCTTTCTTGGCCTAGGACTAGTAATTCCTCATACTCTCACAAAGCTATTTCTAGCTGCAAAATACTGAGGACGCTTAAAAAAAAATCCACAAAGCTAAGGGTGTTTATAAATAACCTCTACATGTACACACACACACACACACACACACACAAAGGAGGCACTTTAAGAACTGCTTGAAAAAAATTAAAGGGAGCAGTTTACTTCTCACTTTGCACTGAGGATTGCTAGTCCCAAAATCCAGATGTGATCAGCTAGAACATGCTTTTCTGGAAAGATATATGAAGAAAAGATTCACAGAGATGAAAAACCATTCACAGAGATGGTTTTCTCCAAAATCTCACTGAGAGCTCTGAAATACAAGTTCACATCCAGCTCTATTGAAACAAGCAGGAGGAGACAAAGGCACAGTGTCCCTCGGTCTGGCTTTATTTGACATAGATTCCATGCTTACCTGGCTGTTAAAGTCACATTTTCCATTTTAAATAGTTCTGCTCTTTCTTTTTTTGGGCTAAGCAACCAATACTGAACAAATTGCCGACTGTTCATACTCCACCAAGGAAACAAGCAGCAATGTTCCTGGCATAAGGGACCTAGAGACAGTGATGATAAGTCCTAGAATCCAGACATGAGTTGAGGAGATTTTCCTGAGGTTGTGCATGAATTACAATCTTTGAGGCAAATGTGCACCTCCCTAGAAGAACTTAGGCTCTGAAACCCTCAGTTGAATACCAAGAAACAAGTAGTGCAAAAGCATGGATGAGACACACATATAGGAACTGAAAATAACAGGCCAGACAGGATGCTAGGGCGATCTGCAGCTGCCTAGAGAAAAGGGTGAATCTGAAGCGAAACTAGGAAATGGCAGAACTGCCAGTTCAACTGCCGTTGCTCTGTCCAACAGGCTAGTTTTTAGTAGCTGAAAAGGAAGGGAGTGAGGTGGGAGAAAGCTGAAGACAATTTAGCAGGCAAAAAGGATAAACACATTATCATGTTTTAAGTGACTCATTATCTTATTTAAGTGACTCATTAAAAAATTAAATGCCTCCTGATTCTCAGCATATTGCAATCAAAAAGCACACAATCCAAGACAGCTGGACAGATTTTTCTGCTTGGCTGGTCTTGTTAGAACTTCCACATTGTGGTAGCTTTAGCTTATACTCTTTCAGTGAGAATACTGGCTTTTAGGAGCTACTTCCTAGGTCATGGGATCCAGCATAGAAACTGAGGACTTTGATCAACATTAACAGCTTTTGATGAGGTGTGTTTGGTTGGTTGGTGGGTTTTTTGTTTGTTTGTTATTTGTTTAAAACAATTACCAATGCAGCAGCGCTTTTCTATATTTTTTATTGTTTTCCAGTACGGAAATTAATGTCAGTCTCTTCTATGCCTCGCTTCCTTAACTGCAGAAGAAAGGATCTGCACACAAGATGAGAGGAAGAAAGGTAGATTATTTCATTACTTAACTCTTAAGTGCAGACTAAAAGTGTCTGCAAGGTCCCACACGATGGCAGGATTGCTTGATGTGATACTTCTGGTATTGCACGTCTGCACAGAGGCTACTTTGCAAAGTTGATAGAATTTATAGGGCTACAGATCTTGGAAAGAGAATATTACTGACTGAGAATGTAGTCCTTGAACCCTATGTTCGAGATACATGAACAGACCTATAACAGATCCAGGCACAGGAACAGAAAAATGTAGAGAATTCATATGGACTTAACTGCTGGCAAATTCCTGCTTATGTGGGTACCTATTACTATGGAGAAAAAAATACTAATATCTTTCAGGTCCAGACATGATTTCATATCCTGAGGCATTCACCATCTAAATGCACCTTTCAAAGCCAGAAGGATGACTCATGCTCCCAGAGTCTCAAGGAAAACGCCACAGCCATCCTGAAAATTCTACCCACAATTGGTCTGTCCCTGATGAATGCCTGGGCCACAACTTGTATCAGGGAATCAGAGCAAAGAGAGTATAACATAGGGGAAAGATTGTGAGCTCTGGAGGTGCAGGAAAAACAGTTCTTCAGTGCTGACAGCTATGACTAAGATCAGGACTAGTAAAGGAACTGATTAAAAATCAATTAGCTTTGAGAGAGTAATGCTGACATCTTGGGTTCATACAAGCACCTCTTTTTCCCTCCTCACTGCTGTATGCTTTTCCTACCCACTAGAAACTCACTAGAGTCTTGGCACAAGAGTCTTAGGAAAGAGGAAGAATCTAAGGGTATTCCCTTTTTTCTCTACAGATCTTTGCTACATGTGGTCAGCGCAGTGTCACAGATAACTCAGGTGAAACAGGAGACTGCCCAGCTAATGACTTTTGCTGTAATTATCTTTTTTTTTTCCTGAAGACTGATTGTGAGAGAAATATATATAAAAATATAAAATCTATTGGAGCTGAAGCGCAAGAGGGGAAAGTTGCCATTTTGCCTCATCACTTTGAAGCACAGGCACGAAACATACAAATATTGTTATATCACCCACTACACTGGGATCTTCAAAAGCTGGGGGGCTACAGGGAGAAAATTATAGGAAGCCGCTCCTTGCATGCTGTTAGAAACTCAACTTCAGCTCCAGCGTGGGATACACTTAGTAGAACAGTGGAAGACTGCATGGGACAAAAGTTTCCTGTTCCACACTTACTTGTTTTAAAACTGCTAACTACCCTGAGGAGTATAGATCACTGAACACAGAACCATAGTCAACAGAATGCTAACGACACATATGTGCTTCACCTTGGCACTGCTGCACGCAAGTTGTTCTCAAGAAGACATTTCAGCGGCTGGAAAATATGAACAGGCTTGGTTGGTAAATTGTAGTAAATCTATTTCGGGGGGCAGACAAACAGATGCACTGCTCGTACGAGACAAGGCTGTTTGGGGAAACTTATTCTGGCTTAGTGGAAAATGCAAGGATGTAATTATCCATTATTTTTAACTAAAACAAATTTTCAGGTCCAGAGGAAATAAAAAGCACAAGAAGTAAGCTCAAGAAAGAAATTAGTTGTATATAGCGGGCAAGTCGATTGAAGTATGAAAAGAGCAGAATGTGCTGTTCTTTGAAATTGGGAAAAGGAGATATTATCTGTAAGATGGTAATCCTACACAGTGCTTCTGCCTACAAATCAAACTCTGAATGTAGCTGAAGGTTTCTCCAAACACTGCATTTGAGCTGATCTCATCAGGGGCATGAGTTATCATAAAGCAGCTACAGAGTTCCGTGAAACAGAACTATAGAATTATTTTGAAATGTATGGACATGTGTTTGTATCTCCAAGTCATATGGACGATCTGCTTTCTCTCTCAAACCTCTAGGCAGCTGTTGCTTGTGTATTGCAGACTTACTCTATATTAAGCATTGCTATGCAAAGTCCTGGCTGTCACCCAGAATGCCTGGTACAGAAAAAAACACACACTGCTGAATAAACAAGATTCCTAGAAGCTCCTTGAGAAGGGCCCAATGCACAAATGTCAAGGGAGACTCACACCTGGATTCTACAGAGAATCCATACAGAAGAATTTGAGCATGACTGTGAAGTGTAGCTTTGTCTGCTGCAAAAAGACACACTGGCACTGAACTTGTCACGGTTCCTGTACCACAGCTGTAGTCAGAGATCATTAACAGCCTCAAATTTCTGACAGCACTGGCTGCCCCATCACACACTCAGAAGTCACAGCAGCATTTAGTGTGATTAGTTATGATGAAGTGGAGCAGACCTTTATTTTGTTTTGTTTTTCTTTAGCAGGCATACTCAGAGCACATTGTCTATTATGAGAGAGACAATATTTGCTGCAGAGTTTAGCCAAGAGTGCATATTCAAAAAAAACTTCATCATATTTATGTCCTATTCCTCAGCACTTCCTCTGCTGGTGGTGACACATTACAGCGTACATCTCTGTAAATACCTGTGAGAACTAAAATCAGATGTGACCAATACCACCAGCTCTCTGGACTTGGGGAGCTGGTCAATTCCTGCCTAGGCTGGATGAACAGTTCCTGAGACGACTGAGCAGTGCAGTTTTTCTTTTCAACCATGAAAGGGTTTGCTCTGATTCTCAAACCCCACACCAAGGGCCTCTGTGTGCAGACACAGGGAGAACTGATGAGCAAAAGTCTTGCTGTGGTGCTGGTAGTGGAAGCATTCAGAAGGGACACTGCACCATTGTTCTGCTGGCTAACAGCTGCACAGGAGCTCTGGAAGAGTACGTTGGTGAACCCTATCTCACACCACTCTCAACTTCTATTCCAACAGTATCAAAACAATTCATTTGTGAAATCTTATATAAGGAGTGGCTAAGAGAAGAGTTCAACTAGGTATAAGGAAGCTGATGCCAAGTAGAGAAATTGTGGCACAGGGGGCCACAATGCCCGCTTCTGTGCTGTTCAAGTCAGGTTTTGTTTGCCTTCATTTAACTTAATATATGGTGTGTGTTGCATGCTCTAGAATGAAAGCAAGCCTGGCAGCTGTTGCCAACACAGGCACTGTAACTTACCCATGAAGAAATACTCTGGAGATCTTTTGTCCGAAGCAAACTCTGCCATAACCCCACCAAACCGCAGCCATAGACCAAAGGCAATGACAGCCAATCCTGCCATCTGGAAAATAAATAGACCAGTTATACTTTAATGCCAGCTGGCTGGAGGGCATTGAGGAGGGGCCACTGGACCTTTACATTCTTGAAACCTTACAGCTAAGGACTGTGCTAACAGAAAATTCAGCAACCTCTCGCTATTATTTGAAATAATAGAATTCATATTACAGAGCAATGTGCATCTTTCTTTCAGCTCAATTCTCTGGTGATTTTCAAACCTTATAAATAAGCTCTTCTAGTCATGAAAACTTGGCCTTGAGTTGAGGTTGGGAGTTGAACAGGGTATGAGGTGGGGAGTAAATGAACATGAGAAGAACAGAGAAACTGCAAAATCAGGTGGGTGCACTCTGGCCTCCTTCCTAACCCCCAGCACTGCATTGTGGCCATCCAGGGTGCAGAAGGCAAGGGCCTGTATTGAAGACAATGTTCTGTAGTAAAACTCCTGTCCGGTGAAATGCTGCCTTCCCAGCAGCTGAGCCCTGTTGGTGTGACATACAAAAATTTTAGGACAGGAGTAATTTCACTGACTTTTTCCAACTCCCATTGTTTTTCTAGGGCTATATAGCAGCCTTTTGGGCCAAGTCATACCTTCTCCCCTGAATGCATTACTGTTTCAGCTCCAAGTCATGAAATGGGTAATGTTGTGGAGGCACCAGCTGGACCTCTTAACTCATCACCATACTAAACTGTAGGTGACAGTCGGACCATTTCAAAATTGATGCTGCTGTTGGATTGTGAGAAGGGTTCTGATTACAAGCTTATCCAGAAAGAAAGGAGAAGTCTGTATTGCTCTTAGAGAAGTTAGGCATGTTTGACAAATTATGACAGGATATTTCTTTCTATAAAACACTGTTGGAATCCCTATCAGAAATAGGATGCAAGAGGATTATAGTATAGAGTACCTTGGGTCACAGAAATGTCTGACAAAGAAGTGACTGACGCCGTAAAATGCAAGGAAGAATTCCCCTAAATGCAAACAAGTATAGAACAAAAAGGAGAGTCAAGGCATGTCAGATGAGGGGATGTAGGGAATGATCTCCAACCCATCATGTGCTAGGCACATTTATCAATCTACCAGGCAATGGTGTGCATGCTGGCAGACAGTTTAGGCACCTTACAGGGCCAGGTGCGATGCTCCAGCTCTGCTGCTGGAGGCCTAGAGCCTAATTCTGCAGCTATTGCCCGACTGGTATGAGCTTCACAAAATACTTGCTTACCACATCCTTAGCAGCTTGCTGTTTTGTTGTTGTTATCTTGAGTCTGTTTTGCACTTCCCTGCACTTGATTTAGCCAGCATAGGCACAGCAGACAAAGAAGGCAGGAAGGCATATAGCCGAACAGTTCAGGATTACAGCTTTCCTCACTGGAAGTGAAAAACTAATGGCTCGGAGAATCGGAGTCTCTCCGAGCCTGGTCATGGCTCTGGGAAATCGCCTACTGCAAACAGGGTCTCAGCCTTGGGACTGTCAGAGCACATTAGCCAGACTTCTAGATGAGACTAGTAGCTCTGACATGTTTGAAATTAGTGCTTGAATCCGACTGAGGGGATGGTTTCTTCCTTCTCAGTGTAAATAGAGATAACAAAACACAGTAATTGGCACTTCTGTGAAGCAACATAACGCAAAGCTTTGTCCTTCTTCAGCTGCAGCTGAGCAATATCACTCTGCTCACAGAGCTTGAACAAGCACAGCAGCACTGTGTCCTTAGAGCTTGCAGTGCTGTCACCAAAAGGGAAAAGCATTTGTTTTAACTGGGTTTAAACCATAAAGGATACAAAGTCCCCAAACTGCTTGCTCCAAAGAGGCCAAACAGGAATATGTTACAACTTTTTTTTTTTTTTTTCTTTTCTTTTAGACAGATCCCCTCCACACCACATTTCTGATTATTTTCTAATGTGAAACTGAAAAGTTTACAATTTCTAGTGTGAAATGGGCAGCACGGGGAAAAATGAAAGAAAGAAGTAAGGTAGAATGAACTAAATTGTGCTATGGCACTGTGACTGTTAAGAAGGTGTTATAAGTGGGCATAACATTCTCTGATCTCCTGAGATGTTGCAATATATAGAACCACAGAATAGTTGGGGTTTGAAGTGACCTCTGGAATCCTCTGGTCCAGCCCCCCTACCCAAGCAGCATCAGCTGGAGCAATAGAGCACTGTTTCTGTGGCACATTAGAGTAGTGCTCAGCACAGTTCAGCATTATGCAAGAACTTTGTCTCTTGATGCAAGTTTGTAAAAGTAGAAGCTGTTGGCTCACTGTTTGAAACTGCATTTTTAAAAGGAACTTGGTGGTGTGAAATAGTGTTCACTGCAACATGCTGCTTGAGATGCTGGGAGTCCTTTAAGGGCCTCCTGTTTTTTGAAAATTTATACTTTCGGGAAAGCAGTCACCGCTTTAAACTGTTTTAAGAAAGAGGTTAACTCTGCTTAGCACTGTCTTCTTGTGTCAAGTGTGTACTCTCCTAGAGATGCATCTCTATGAAAGGGAGTGGATGGCGGCAGCGCTGGCAGGGCGCTTCTGCAGTGTGAGCCTGGGCAGCCTGCTGCGCCGCGCTGCCCTGCGGCGCGCGCAGAGCCCCGCGCGGCTGCGCTCTGCGGG